>JARLTB010000046.1:4927500-4980000 GCA_030141615.1 Unio pictorum
GAAACCTAGGTTGTTTTAACTTTCTTTTGAAAGGAAGTAAATAGCTTTTTGAGGAGAACATCAAGTATGGGAATAACGACGTACACGGAAAAAAGAATTGAGAGGTGGAAATTGCACTATTTGCATGATACAGTGGACAAGTCCGGATTCAAGCGGAAAATCCACGAGGGCAGATTATCTAGTGAGAAAGGAACTTCTATAACCACATTGGAGGGCACAGTGAACGTCGACCTAGGGATAGCAGTTATGAAAATCGAGCAAAGCACTGACATCGATTGTGCCACTCGATCCTATGATAATTTTTTAACTATCAGTAATAGAACGGCTAATTTGTTTAATTCCATTTCAAATCTTATTGTGGTGAAAGTTTATTTCTAAACCCCGTGTATTCCTAATGAAAGGAAGTTTCATGATTGTGCATGTATTTGATTAAATTGTTTATTTATCTTTACGGGGACTCGGAGTTGTTTTGTTCAATATACCCGCTCAGGTTACCATATACATTCTCTTATTCGAACCGGGCAATTATACCGAGGGCGGTCATCTCTTACATAACGAGTATCAAAGGGGAGTGGGTTATAGTTATTATTATTGTACAATACCCTTTGACAGGTGGGGCTTATACAATATTATACGAATAAGGCTCATAACCCGCAAAGAACCTGACATATATATATATATATATATATATATATATATATATATATATATATATATATATATATATATATATATATATATATATATATATATATATATATATATATATATATATATAAGGTCCATAATGCTACCTTAAATATGGTAAACGGAGTAATTGTAAACAAAATTCAAAGGTAAATATATACAGCGCTTGGCAAGTAATCAAAGAGTCGCAGGTTGGACGCCCTGACAATCCACACTGTTTCGACTGCCAGTGTGTCTTCCGGTGAAATGCACTTAGCGCCCTATTCCTCAGCTCATGTAGTTAGAAAGGTACCTAAAGTTTCAATAAAAATTACCCCGTCGGCCCGTACCCCAATCTTTGCTGAAGAGAACCTGTCGATGCAAATCACCTTATCCCTCAGTCTTTGCTAAAGAGAACTTGTCGATGCACACAATATCATTCAATTAGTCGCGATTGGGCTACTCGTACGTACCTTAAAATAGCTGCCTTTAATTACACTTTAGGAAATATATGACTCTTATTTGAACAGAAACTATCATATTGCAAAAGTACATAAGGTATTGAAGTGTTTGTAAGACGACTCTTTTGTGAATTCGATTGGATCGATAACAGGTTGATTTATCTGTTTTCGAAATACACTGAAGTGTCCATGGCACGCGACAAACGTTTACCCAGCCACGCTTTTGTATTCTTATATATTCAAAGTGACGTTGATCGTCGTATTTTATTTACTTTTCAACAAAACGAAGTCCCTTGATACTACTACTACTACTACTACTACTACTACTACTACTACTACTACTACTACTACTACTACTACTAATAATAATAATAATAATAATAACAATAACAACAACAATAATAAGAATAATTATAATAATAACAGCAATAATAATGATAATAATAATACTAATAATAACAACAATACCAATAATAATAATAATAATAATAATAATAATAATAATAATAATAATAATAATTCTATACAATAAGATTAAGATAATTATTCTGTGACAGTTTAAAGTTTTACAGACCAATGAGCTATTGCCAGGTTCGAGAGTTTGTTGCTTAATTCACTAATTAGCTATTGCCAGGTTCGAGAGTTTGTTGCTTAATTCACTAATTAGCTATTGACAAGTTCGAGAGTTTGTTGCTTAATTCACTGATTTGCTCTTGACCAGCTTGACAGTTAATATGTTTAAAGACTGAATAGCTATTTACCGGCTTGACATTTTACTGCAATATAGATTAAGGAGTTATTAGCCGTCTTGACAAAAGACTGCTGTATATGCCAATGAACTAAATTACAGTACAAGAACTATGCTGTAGATTTAGTACATAAAGAATGGCTACCTGCCATTAAGGTTTCATGACAATCTATCTAACTTGTCAATAATATTAACGATGGAAGGAAGTGAGTTCTGGCCGGTAGAGTTGGAGAAAATTAGCGTCAGAGGAAATTGGCTTTTGTAGGAAAGCATTATATTTTAATAGATATATTACTGTAAGTCAATGTAATCGACGGAACACAATCATATACAAATCATAATGTAAATAGAACTTGATCACTCAAACCGTATGATATATTAAAGCAAGTTGAATTCGGACACAAGCCATATGATATCGTACAGAAATGTGAACTCGGTCATAACATCTATATGCAATCTTACAAGAAGTTGAACTAGAACACACATGCCATAAGATATCTTGCAACATTGTGAACTCGGACACAATAACTAAATGATATCTTACAGCATGTTGATATCGGACACACAAACCATATGATATCGTACAACAAGTTGAACTCAGACACAGAAACCAGATGATATCTTACAGCAAGTTGAACTCAGACACAGAAACCATATGACATCTTATAGCAAGTTGAACTCGGACAGATAAACCATATGCTATCTTGCAACAGTTTGGACACACAAGCCACATGGCCTCATTCAGCACGTTGAGATACTGTTGACCTCTTTTAAATAAAGAGAAAATCTAGAAAACTGTTACCATACAAAGCTCATGCTTTGGGACACATCCACAAAACGAGTTTCCTATACCACAATAAACAGCTATTTTGAGTTGTGGTTTTAAACTATCAATACATGACCTGTGATTTGCACACTCTGTCAAACACATTTCAAAGTCTCGACCACAATATCTTTTACGTGTAACATAATATGCCTTACAGCCATATTATTCCTAAAACAAGTGTCGACTATTCAGGTGGTCTAGTGGTTAAAGCGTCCGTCTAGGATGCGGATGGTCGCGGGATCGAATCCCGGCAGAATTATACCAGTCATAAAAATGGTGCTCAGCATTACGAGGCTATTGTTAGGACGGGTTGGCCGGGTGTCAGGATAATGTGACTCGGTATAACGTAATGCTACATGTCTGCGGCATGATGCCCCAGTGCTAGACATCACTATAAACCGCCACACTGCAGATGGCGAAGAAATATGATTATAAAATTGTTAATGTGGAAATAAAATCCTAGTCACACACTCACACCAAAGTCAAGGAACAGAAATATTGTGGTTAGTCGCCTTATAATGTCAAAAGACTTTCTCGATGCATTAAAGCATTTGTAGTAAGTATGTCAGATGTCGCATACAAGTAGGGTGGTGGTAGAGGTGGCGGATTAAGTTGTTGACACACAATAGTGGTGTCATAGGATTGTGATGCTGGTGCACGACCATGGTGTTGTTGGAAGTGGAGGAAGACCGTTGTGGTAATGGTCCAGAGTAGTAGTAGTAGTAGTTGTTGTTGTTGTAACAATATCTAAATAACATTTTTAAAAAAAATCATCGAGATCTTACGTTACAAAATACACAAGTGTTATACAAGCTGCAAGACAGCTGGGGGTGTTTGGCGGGGGGTGTTGTTGAAGATCCTAGGGGCCGGGGGTAATTCCGAATAAATGTAAGATGCGCGTACACAATAAAAGCAAGAAATAACAAAGACCCTTGCAACGATAAATAATACTTTCTAACTGTGATTTTACCCCCTCGAGCTTGCAGATTAGAACTTGGCAAACGTTTTTCATTAATATCCACTCACAGGTGGCATTTAAGAACCATATTTACCTGTTTCGTTCAGGTGACTTTGTGTTGAAAAGAACAAAGGATTAGGTAAGACAGATTAATAGTGTTTATCCAATATCTTCCCGATAAGCTCGATTACTGAATTTATAACACTATCATTGGTTTAAACAAACGGAAGGAAAACTGCTGACAATTGAAAGAGACCACTCAATGCACGCGATAGACGTCCTCACTGTAACTTGACGCTTGTCTTGGTCATTTATATTACCGGTACTGGTTGAGTGTTGATTTGTATCGGGGGTGGGGGGTGGCGTGCATGTGGTAAAGTGATTATATCATATAGGCAGTAGTAGTAGTAGTCCACACTACATTCCAATGCAGTAAGAATAAAATATTACATGACAAAGTGTTCTATTGGTTGAACGTTTGATGAGTTTGCTATTACTAAATGGCGTCTCTGACTCAGTCTGTGTGCAAAGCATTATCATTTCATCATACAATGCAAAGTGGGGTTTTTTCTTCTATATTTTGTAATTGTTTTCCTCTATATTTTGTCATTTTTTTTCTCCTAAATTTTTGCACATAAACCATATGCTCTTTTACTGTGAGATGACCTATCCTAAAGCATTTACAGCTTAAGGTCTTATTTACGAGGTCCATAGCACTTGTTACTGTTACAACGCATCACGGTTTTTGTACAATACCATTAGCAATAAGATTAGCAATAAGATTAGATAAAAGATTGAGTTGTTGCTATTGCTAAATACAGTAGCAAAAACCTAAATATAATGACAAAATACCACGACTTGCACAAATTGAAATTACCATTATCACACGTACTGCTAATTTTTCTACACAGGCTAAAAACTAGTTTTAAACTGCGTGCTCTATTGCCATATTACCACCACTACTACTAACACTGCTACAACTACAACTAGTGATACTATTAACACTGCTACAACTACAACTAGTGCTACTACTAACACTGCTACAACTACAACTAGTGCTACTACTAACAATGCTGCAACTACAACTAGTGCTACTACTAACACTGCTACAACTACAACTAGTGCTACTACTAACACTGCTACAACTATAACTAATGCTACTACTAACACTGCTACAACTACAACTAGTGCTACTACTAACACTGCTACAACTACAACTAGTGCTACTACTAACAATGCTGCAACTACAACTAGTGCTACTACTAACACTGCTACAACTACAACTAGTGCTACTACTAGCAATGCTGCAACTACAACTAGTGCTACTACTAACACTGCTACAGCTACAACTAGTGCTACTACTAACAATGCTGCAACTACAACTAGTGCTACTACTAACACTGCTACAACTACAACTAGTGCTACTACTAACACTGCTACAACTACAACTAGAGCTACTACTAGCACTGCTACAACTACAACTAGTGCTACTACTAGCACTGCTACAACTACAACTAGTGCTACTACTAACACTACTACAACTACAACTACAACTAGGGCTACTACTAACAATGCTACAACTACAACTACTACTAGTGCTACTACTAACACTACTACAGCTACTACTTCTACTTCTCTTACTGTAAGTATTACGTAAACTGAAGAAGAATACGTTAGTACACAGAAGATGTATGCTTGCACATTGGAATGAATATGGTACATTCACGTAATGACTGATATTTACCCGTCATGCACTGCTGATTTTTAACATATATATTTAAAGAATTGTAAGACATCTATACGAATATGTACACAAAACTGCAGGCGTGTTTTTTTTTATTTTCTTTCATATTTTGTCATTTGTTTCTCTTAAATTACATGTGTATTTTATTCGGAGTCGGTGGAATGAACGAGTTTGAGATGATGTGAGGTTACGTAGGGTCAGGCCAAAACGTATTCGTAAGTCATATGTACATACACCACAATTAATTTACTATATGTTCTCTACATATATTTCCCAGTACTGACCTTTCAACTGTGGGACAATCAATATAAATGATATGTCAACCTAAAATACTCTCAAAGATGACTGCTATGAAATTCTTGTCAAGGGTTCACCGGCAGTTTTTGGAGATGTTGGACTGTAAATAGAACAGCATGTACACAGAACACAGATGTCACTTCCGGATCACAACCAAGGCCTTATTACTCAATGTGCACTGTCGCCCAAATACGCACAGACAACCACACTCTGAGCTCATATTTTCAAGAATAAACAATTACCTTTAAATCCCTACCAAAAATGCATCAATATAACTCTTCTATCACCACCATAATGAGAGAGAAAAAAAATGTTCTAAAATAGACTAAAACTACATTCGTGAACTGGAAATACTAATTGTGATGCGATTCCATATAAGACAATTTCTTTTATCAGTATCTTTGCAAAACACGAAAGCGACCTTGTGTTAATTACTCACGTACTATTTTACGATTTCTAAAGTTGTTCGTTATGAATGATATTCAAAACAAATTGCATTGATTCAAGTTTGATTCAGCACATGCAAGAATATATCAAACGCCAGACGAAGATTCAATAAGTATGCAATGTATCAGTGTATAGAATCATAGGAAATAGAATGTATACTTAGAGAATTGATATAGGTGAAGTGAATGACTAAGGGAGAGGAAAATGGCGAATAGCGCATGTGATTGTGAGTAATCAGTGCATTCACAAGTTTGCTCTGGACGAAACGGCATTAGAAGGCTTCTAATGAAAACAAAAATACTCCAAACTCTGCGATTGTGCATCAGCCATCGCCCGTGTCACGCACCCTCTCCCAGCATGTACTACATCGATAAAATGTGATATCTGCGTGAATGTAAATTTTGCTGTGACAAATATATACCAAAAGAAACTGGGAATACAAACAAATTCTTACTCAATTTAAATCGAATATTTTAATCTTAACACGACATTAAACAATTTCACAGTGACAGTAAGGAAAAATATTTCTTTAGAAAATAAAAAAATAAATTTTGAAGAATTAAAGAAGAGAACTGTTTAACAGAAAGTTACACTCTTAAACTCCATGAAAAATTACACCTTCGTGCTTTAAAAGAAAAACTTGATCTAAAAGTATGCAGTACAATTTGGACCCGAACTCAAAGAGAAGACTCAGATTGAAACGAAACCTGATAAGTAGTGCATATGATGATTATAAACGAAAGTAGATAGAATTATAACCGTTTGTCCAGAATTGGAATATTCTATATTCATTAGAGGTTACGGTAGACTGAAGAGTTTCTAGTGTGAAAACTTTGGCAACTATATAAGATTATTAGAATGATAGAAAGAACAAGTTTACCTGCACTACTCGCAGATATAATAACCATACAAATGTTCCGTCATGTCAGGTAATTGTCCAAGTTGACTGAACGAAAGGAATTGTTTGAACTTAATATTTCTGAATCCGGCGATCGTGGGTCAGTTTTACCAATAAATGTATGTGCAAACGAGTACTTAGATCAACAATATCAACAACAACACCAACATTAACGACAAAAATACGGTAATACCAATTACAATAATCCTTTACTATCACAGATATGTGTGGCCACAAATAACAGTCATGGGACGAGGAATGATTTAATAATAATATTTTAAAATGTGACATATCGGTTCTACTTCAGCACGTGTTGCCGACGCTATTAACGGTAATATAAAATATAAACATTTTCTTTGTGAAGGCGAAATTCTGACTTTCCTGTTTGCTAAGAGTTTTTAGGTATATTTTAAACAAGAAAAGAAAACACCAAAATCGTTTAATACAAACATTTTATTATTATAAATGAGCATAGTATCACAGAGTTTGCAGTGAGAAGTAAATGTCACTGTAAAAAAAAGGTCGAATACACTATGGAAATGATTACATATACACAACTGATCTGATGCATGAAATTGATCTATCGAGATCACATTGTAACTGAAAAAATCAATCAATGATATTCAAATATTACAAAACATCGTACCATATACATGGAGAATGTTGTTACTCAAGCATGAACACAACCATCTGGATTTAGCAGTAATAAAAAAGCGGGTGCTGAATCGTATGGGAGTAAAACATATTTCCCATAAACAGATTCTCATATACTTGTATAGCACTAAACTATTAATATGATGCTCATCTAGAAACGAAGCAGAACTTTAAATATGAAAAAGCAATGCAAAGAACATCAAATCGTGTTTCTTTTTCTTCAGTATTTGATTTCGTAAAGTACATTTGTACACAATTATTTTGTAAAACACGATTTCTTATACAATATTCTATAGCAAAAATATGACACTACTATGTAACGATAACAATTTTGTAAACAATATGAACTTGGACATGCAAATCGCTATTAATTGCATTTGCTATTCTTGAAAATCGATTCTGCTCAATCGGAACATACAATATGGCAGAAAAAAAATGAATGAAAGGACGGCAATTATTTGATGTACGAACTCAACAAAGATGTTCCGATTGGGTAATTTCGTTGTTAATAATTGTAAACGCAGACATATCCAGTAAAATATAAAGTCTTAAGTCAACAATATTTTCCACCTTCACCGGTGTGTATTTGTCACTGCATCGCTTACACTGGGGTGACTATACACCAGGAGTCTCAAATTATATCCTACGGTATGCAACGACACCCGGAATTTGAAGGAAAACAAATAATAATAATACATTTAAAGACTTCAGTGATGTACTAATTAATCCTCGTGTCGCCGTCTTGGTGGTCTGAGTTTCAGACCCCTGTTCCACACCAAAAACAATGTGAATAATCATGATTCATATGAATACACACTTACGTTGCAAATTAAATGACATCTGGGAGAACATCACTGCCACTTTGGCAAAGTATACAATTTTCAAACATTCTTTCAATATAGAAGTATTAGTGAAATCCATTATGCAGTCAAACACACACACACACACACACACACACACACACACACACACACATATTTGCTTTCTGCTTCTCCCATTTCTAAAATTTTTAGATATAATATAATTTTAATAGCCTAAATATAATGACCTCATCCTTCCGTAGTTGCATTGTTATATTTCGCATATTGAGGGGAGGCAAAAGAGGTGAAGACTGTCAATGTGGTCTCAATCATTTGTAAGTTTTGTTCAACTCGAAATATTGCACAACCGATTTAAATTTAGTATATTCCCTGGAGATAGGCAGATATTTTGAAACTATTTCATTTATATTTCCTAATATTTGTGCATCATTTACAGAGAGACCCGATCATGATTATATAATGACTAACAAACAAAGAAAAACATTTACATATACGGAAATGTCATTTCTGCATGTTCACTTTAACATCCTGTGTAACGTGGGAGACTTTTGTGCATCGAACTCGAACCGTAATCATCACCAATTGTGGCACAACCCTTAACCGTAGAGCAAACCATAAATATGGTGCGCATCATCGACAAATACAATAATGCTGCGATCAAATAGAAAAGCAATGTACATGCAATCGACTTTTGCAGTGTTTAACTGTTTTAATACTGACATTTGATTAATTAATGAAGTCTCTTGGCAGGCCTTTGGGGACCAATTAGAGAATTCCTTCTCTAAAATGTTTCCTTTCTATGAATACATTTTATAGGCCCCAATGTATGTTAGTTTTGGATCCCTAGAAATATATAACTGCGAAACCCTAATATATAACTCGTCCCCTTTATTGAGAAAAACTGTCGCACTAACGTAACTTGTATAATATCCAAAATCCTTTATCTTTTCCCAGCATTGTGTTGCCGCTCCTTTTACTATAGTCTGATTCCCGCCGTTTGGATAGATCGGATTGTATCGATGGAGAAAATGGTACAATATTCGATTTGAATCATCAAAATCTTTTTTTGAGTTGTAATCAAATTCAAACCCGACTTGACTATACACAAAATACAACCCTGACTCTAGTACGATAAGTCGGTCGTTTTTGAGTACCAACCCTGAAATGTGAGTCGTTATATTGTCATTTCTCCAGTTCCGAATGGGTTGATTAGGTTTCCCTGTAGAAAAGAAAGAGAAGAAAGATTTGATAATGTTACATATGTGCGAGTACTTATAAGAATTTTGTTGCAATGCTATTTTAGAGATAAAAAAGCATTTTCTACCTTATAATATCTAAAATGTTTTGGATAATGGCATTGAAGATTTTAAAACAAAAATAAACACAATGCATGCGAATCGACCTTCTGCATATCAAAACCTTGATATGCCGCCTAGAGTTAGAGTTTATGTTTGGAATTCTAAATAAATACCTCAGTCCAACAGTTTTATAATTTTTTTAAATAAATTCTAATGCAATAATAGCCATATTGTGATGTGCCAACGCTTTAGTCCCTTGTATGATCGTTGTCTCAAGGATATGGAAGAGTGCGTGGTCATATATGGTCATATATGCATAAATAACAGTTTTCACTGGTTTATCTGTTTTTCTTCCTCTAGAAAACTAACCATGTCAACGTTTACGTCGTCAAGAGTACATTTTTGTATATAAAGTTAGTTCTTACTTTGAAATAGGCATAATATGAAATATCTAAACCAAAATCAAGTTTATAAATTTGGATTTTCCCTTACCAATCGCTGCATCATTTTGCAATCCTGCCTCCAAGTGAACGGATATTGGAGTACCAATTGGGCGATATGTAGAACCAGAAGCGTTAGTACACTTTGTGCCGGACGAGTTCTGTATTTCTGTCAATAATAATAATAATAATAATAATAATAATAATAATAATAATAATAATAATAATAATAATAATAATAATAGCAACAATAGCAATTTACCTGAGTTGACGCTTGTAAGAAAAACTTTAATAGGAATTTCCTTTATTATTCTCGCATAGGGCTTCATTTTTTATACAATCACTTTTGTTGGTGTCCACCTGACAAAACTACTCAACAGTCGAAATCAGTTCTGTGACCTTTTTAAAAAGAAATAATGTAGTTTCCTGTCCAAATTGATTTATTTTATTTTCATTGCATTGAATATAGGTTGTAAAGATTTTACATGTTCACGTGCATTAACTTCCTGACCAGGTGTATGCGGCGTTACCTTAAAATTTTGTTCATGATCTTTCTTTTCGATACTTTACACACACACACACACACACACACACACACACACACACAAACACAGAACCGCTCATTAACAAACCAAGTTATTTGTTTTACCTTGCTTATTTGTTTGGTTGATGTGATAGTAAAGAGTAAGTTAGAAATTAATCCAAATGTTGACAAAAGGAACCACTTTTTCCATAACTTAAAACTTCCGTTATTCACTTTGACGACATATTTTAAAGCCTTTTGTATGATAAAACTCACGTTTTACAATAGGTGAAATCTGAGATGTTTGATGCTCAACGTAATCTCTATGTACATTATCAAACTTAGAAAGTTCACTAGAACATCAATTTATGTTTTCTATAAAGACATACTTTCGTGTAATTTTGAAATTTCTTTGTAAATTTGGATCCATTACACAAATAATTTCCAAAACATGTTCAGAAACTGGACATGGTAGATCGGCATAAAGATTAATAAAGTTTGGCAAAATCAAATATTGTATCAAAGATTTTTTTCCAATAAGGGACAAATTTCTTCTTCTTCACCAGACGAGCACTTTTATTTTACTTCCTTAAACTTCGTCAAATACTTAAATTTAACCACGCCCTTCATATTCAAACTCAAATCTAGTACCAGCAAACAAAACATGTTGATTGACCAATTAAATACCGATTTCGGAACTTTGTTTTGCATTTGAATTTTTTAAAATCTCCAATCAAAATAGCTTCCTCTACAGAAAAATTATAGCGAAGACCGGATGCCAAAACAAAGTCGCTTAAACGCTGAATGGTTGCATTCAAGGACAGAGATTAACCATCTAATAATAAAAAGCGTATTCTGAGTACAGCGCCAGTTTTAACTTCATTTCATTATATAAAATGCCTGTAATATTTGGGGATTTGTTTCAGCTTTGTTGCAGGAAGTTTAATTTTTATTAAAAATAAGTGGGATGCTAAAGGGTCTCCCTGGCTCCCAGATCGAGTTCAATGACAAACATATACATTAAAATGTTATGGTGTTACATGCATAATAAAGTTGTTGATCATTTGGAGCATGGGAGCATCTGACTATGACAGGTACTAAGACGAAACATTGATACTGGTGGTATAATGAAGAGTGTGATTTACCTACCTTGTGCGCACTTTTCTTTCTGTTTCTGCTGGACATACTGAACAAGAAAAAAAAATTGGGTTACAGATCAATAATCGCTATAATAGTATAGTCTTCCACACATACAGCACACGCTAACAACTTGCTCACTGTCATATTAATTGAGGGCATTGATTCGTTGATTTAAGTGATGGCATTACTTTCTAGCACAATAAAAGTTTTCGTTAGCGGAATACGTCACTTTTTTTAACTGAAGTATTTAACCGAATGTTTAACGGATACAAATTTTCAGTTTTATGAGCTGTATTTCTTTTAAAAAAAATAGAACTATTTGGTCTCTCAGCTGAAGAAGGTTTATCGTTTTTCGTTCGTGAAAACCACTTTGATATCTGTTAAAATGAAATATGTTTTTAAAGAGAAGTTAAATTAAAAATGTGTTTAGCATTTTCTCTTCACTAAATTTTACCAACTATTTATATTCTGAATTTTTCGCTTATGTAGATCATGTTTTATCTTTTTCGAGTTTAGTATCAAAACTGACGACAACTGCATTATTTCCAGATATTTTTAATCTGATAGTATCAATTGAACCAAAGAATATGACATTACCACATAGCAATAATGTCACCGTAGTTTTAAAATATGTAAAGTTACGTGCGTAAGGAAAATATTTAGGAATCTTCTAGCGTGTTTGTTTTTGTTGGTTTTGTTTTGTTTCATTTTTTAATGGGGGTGGAATGGGGTGGAGGAGAACGGGGGTATTTATTAAAGTTTGAAAACAACTCTTACCAGATCTAAGATAATTAAGACCTGATTTGGCGTTGTTCCGCAACAAACAGCCACACTACCCACTGTCCTCCGTGTTAGGTTTTTAAGTGCTACGTTATCCTCTTCGAATGGACCTTGAAGTAGTTGACTGCAAGGAAGACAGAATTCCTCAGCATCATATAATCCTTGTTGATAGGTACTTTGGGCACGGTTTAATTTAGCCTCTAAGTCATTACACCTCTCAATAAGATGTTTAAGGTACGTGCACGCTAAAGCAGATCCAATACAAGACAATATTGCAAGAAAAGCAAGTATCATTACAGAGATTCTGTTGATGTATGACCTTCCAGGACCTCGTGTTGATGTTACTTCTTCGATATTGCATATATTATATCTTGGTCTTCTTGGATCTTCTTCTTGGAGAAATGGATGGTCGCACATTAATGGATTTGGAGATAGGACCGTTTGTTCTGGACAATCAGGTGTTGAAGACTGGCAGGAGTCTGATCTTTGTTCCATTGTCCATCTTGGTGATGACTTCTCTTCTCTGTAATTGTCATATGTGCGTACATCATTTCCAAACTGAAGGAACGGTCTACCATTCATTTGTACTGAAGGATATAGCACTGGACGAAGGAAGTGTTTTGTGGACGTCTTGCCAAGTTCGGGTACGTTTGTGGACATCTGTCTATGGCACGTATCCATCCTGATAATTAAATGTTCTGTATAACAAAAGAGGAAAGAATTACTAATTGAAGACACAGCCGGTTGGGTGTAAAAACTATCATGAGGAGTTCTGAAATGTGAGATTTACATGCTTATTCAAGTTCTATTTATGACGACCGTATTACCGTTTCCTGGAGTTTAACTTACTGTATGAATCATTCATATTGCTGGTGCTTTGACGCTAAATAGATCATTAAATTTATAACAAGACAACATATGAGAGTAGTCGCCGTCATGCATTTCAATAAGACCCAGTCGCATGAAAAGAAAAACAAAGACAAGATGTTTGAAGGAAACACTGCCTTGTCGGTATGTATATATCAAACATAGCGTAAGGCATATGAAAATGTGTTCTGTTCGACCTGAAGACCAGGTGATATATAGAACATGGCCATACATATCGTTCATGAAATATGAAGTTCTCTTTTTAATTGCTTGTGTGACTGGCATATGCTGGTATATGTATTTTGCTGGTTTGTAATGCGAAACTTATGGCTGGCTATACTTGTTTTATTTATTGTTGGTTTCTTTTTCTTTTGATTTGATTTATTTTTAAGAAGCGAAAGTCAGAACAGTTTGTAAACTTTTCTTTCTAGTAAATCGCAAAACCGTCTTCCTGTACAAATTGCTATAACTGGATTATTTTTGTTTTGTTTTCGTTTGTTTTCTTTTCATGTGTTTGTCAGAACGGAAGTGTATCAGTGTGTTACATAAAATCACCCATGTTTCGCGTCTTTACCTTATTCGACGGGTTTGGCTTAGTAATTAGTTGGTTAGATTTTAATGGCACTTATAACACACACACACACACACACACACACACACGCACACACACACACACACACACACACACACACACACACACACACACAGTACCATGCCGGATGATCATAGAGTCCACGACCCTTGACTTATGAACACGAAGCTGTATCTACCATTGAGTCTATTGATCTAATCTATTCCTGAAAGGCTACATTAGTATATAAATAAACATCCGTACTCTATAAAGAGTTACACGTATTAAACTTAATTAAGTCAATCATTGTTCAGGATATGAAAAGGTAGAGTCCGAGATGTGTTGAGCGTTTTTACCTTAGTCAAAAGTCAAAATCATACCGTATCTGCATAATAATTTCTAAATGTTTTATATAATTTTTTTAAACGTCGATAGACTTTAAAATCAGCATGATGAATGTTGCCTGCCCTAATGAATGCCACTTTATAATATGATACACAGATCCTGACTAAGATAATTATATATATGAGGTAAACATTAAAACAGTTTCATGTCGATTCTCCCCATGTCTCTATCTCTCTGTCTGTCTATATGTCTGTCTCTGTCTGCCTATATGTCTGTGTGTCTGTCTCTCTGTCTCCGTTTCTCTCTCTCTGTTTCTGTTTCTGTCTGTCTGTCTGTCTGTCTCTCTGTCTCTCTCTCTCTCTCTCTCTCTCTCTCTCTTTCTCTCTCTCTCTCTCTCTCTCTCTCTCTCTCTCTCTCTCTCTCTCTCTCTCTCTCTCTCTCTCAGGTGAATCTTAATAGATAAATGTATAGATATCGATCTCAAAAGTGAACATACTACACCCATACAAGATTGATGCCAGAAAAAAGAAGAATCGTTTGTTGACGTCAGCAAGGTACGTTACGATACAGTGACGTCAGCCAGGGCCATTCATTCTACATACAGAGTGACGTCAGTAAGGAACTTTCATAATGCGTACCAAAGGGGATTCAACAAGTTACAACATAGAACGATATCCTCTGTTATCTAACGAGGATGATGTTACTAAGCTTTATCTGCAATAGTTCAAAGTGCCAGCATGCAAATTATTCCACTACAGATTTGTAGGTCCGTTAAGGTGTTTAATGACGCCATTCTCTTATCAATGTCACGTACAGTTGTTGAATACACTTATGCAAAGAGACAGTAGTTTCAACGATAATTGTTGCTACAATATGCTTCTAAATCAAAGAAATATTCTTATGCATGGATTGTTCGTCTTTGTGCTCATCTGTTTTAATATTTCCTGTGCTGGTCATTGGTTAATTGTAGTGGATGATTGCGTTACTGTCCGTGTACGTTGTTGTTGGTGTTAAAGTTATTGTTGAAAAATAAAGGAGACAGGGGGAACAAAATGTTTGTATTGATGTTAACGCGGTATTTGAGGCCGTGGTGGGACGAGGGGCTGTATCAATGTGAGATATGCATATGTTAAAACGAAAGCAATTAGTTAGAAATATATATATATATATATATATATATATATATATATATATATATATATATATATATATATATATATATATATATATATATATACATGTATATGTATATATATATATATATATATATGTATATGTATACATGTATATGTATACATATATATATAATTTCTTTAAGTTTACGGCCGATTGACTATATATATATATATATATATATATATATATATATATATATATATATATATATATATAGAGAGAGAGAGAGAGAGAGAGAGAGAGAGAGAGAGAGAGAGAGAGAGAGAGAGAGAGAGAGAGATAAATATATATATGACTATATGACTATATATATATATATATATATATATATATATAGTCAATCGGCCGTAAACTTAAAGAAATTATGCGACAGCATACCGGCATCTCAGTTTTTAAAATCGAAATTGTATAAGCCTGCTGCACAAGTTGACATGATGAAACAATAAAAAAAAAACGTGATCTGTTATTTTATCAGGTAATGCACCTTCTCTGTCTGTTATTGTTATTATTATTATTATTATTATTATTATTATTATTATTATTATTATATATATATATATATATATATATATATATATATATATATATATATATATATATATATATATATATATATATATATATATATATGTGTGTGTGTGTGTGTGTGTGTGTGTGCATGCATATTTTATATGTTTGAATGTAACACATACATATTCATACACATATACGTGCATTCAGATGCACACACACATATTGATGCCGACACGCACCTGGGTAAGATACATGATACATACTAAACCTGTTATATTCTGAGAAATAATTTACAAGTTTGAAAACAGTATTGTTTTACCGACGTAATATGCATGTTAAAGCAGTTAATGCACGTGATAATTTTCCCTCAAAACCCAGGTATAATGTACAAAATAATTTTTAAAATTTAGAATATAAATTGATATATGCAAATTATCCTTTTCAATTTATTCTAAAGGAGGAAAATTAAACAACAAAATGTTAGCATTGCTTTACATTCTCAATCAACTGCGATGGTAAATTTTAGTTTCAATTTTTGAAGACTACAATTGAAAACTCTACTGAATTACAGATTTCCATACACTAAATGCAATTGTTATAACGTATGCTTCCACCTCTGTTGTTTTTTTTATAATGTTTTAAAAATAATTATCGTATTAAGAGTTTTCTCTCATTTTAAATACATGTATACACACACACATACATAAGCTGGTCGATATAAGAAAGAAACCTAAAGTGTAAAACAATAATAACTTACCCAAACAATAAGCGGTAAACTTTTCTTACGTTTCAAGCTGACTACTAGACAGTTGTTGTATTGTCTATTCCTCCTTTATAATATTTAGCATATCTTCCTAAAATGAAATGGACACTAAATGAAACGATATAGTTACTTATGAAAGAATAAGAAAAAGAAAGGGACTTTTTGGGGTCCGGGATTTTTAAATTATGTGTGACGTTTTGCCATTCTACTGTAAGTTAACACTAGGAAGTGGTTTCCGATACAGGTGACTCAGATCTCTATTCTAAGGTATACGAACAGTAATTGGACAGGTTTCATACAACATTCGAGATCTGCAAACAAGGAAGAAAGATACATGTGTTCCCTATCAACCATGTTTCTCAGGGTATTAGCCGAGTTCAGCTGGAAATTGGAGAGACTCTGCTCGGTGTCGGCAGATCTGGGTCTTTTCCCAACCATATTGCTCAACTTATTAGCAGAGTTCAGCTGGAAATTGGAGAGACTCTGCTCAGTGTCGGCGGATCTGGGTCTTTATATTTTGTTAGGAGTCATCAGTAGAATATACAGTATAGACTCTGATTTGTCGGCAGAATATACGACGGTAGATTAGGTTCTAATTCATTTTGCTGCTGATCAAAGCATATACGCTAGTAAAGACGGCAGTGAAAGACATACATTTGGTAACTGTTCACAGTTCAGTTTTTATTTTGTTTTGTTTTTATACAGCATGTAGTTATATATAGGCAGTAGTACACTGGCTCGAAAACTAGTTTTATGTAACCGCATATACTTTATGGCACAACCCTCTGACTATTTTGATCTTTTTGGCAGATAGCGAATTTTTTTTTTCTGCATCATTTATACATTTTTTTAAATCTCTAAATCTGTACCTAAGTTTAATTTTTAAGAAAATATCATAACAAACTTTGATGTATACCCGATTAAATTTATTGCTTTCACCTACTGCAAACGAAAGTCTACCCTGTTGTGCCCGTATGTTAACATTACGATTAGTCCGTTTTACTTTTATTCAAACTGCTTGAGTACACATTTCCGATAGAATGTTTTGTGAATGATGAATCATAGGTAATGTTTATTTTGACAACGTCTATCCGTATTTAAAGTATGATATATTTTTGGAATCTACCTTATTTACCCAATAGCTAGCCAACCCATTTATTAATAGGACATTATTGAATTAAATAGCTAATATTCTTGAGTAATACTCATTTACACTACTACTTCTACTACTACTACTACTACTACTACTACTACTACTACTACTACTATCACTACCACCACTACCACTACCACTACCACTACTACCACTACCATTACTACTACTACTACTACTACTACTACTACTACTACTACTACTACTACTACTACTATTACTACTAATGCAACTTTCATTTCGTATTAGAAAATAACACTTCCAGAATCTGCAATAGTATATTATTCGTGTTGCTATCAAACACGGTTTTAAAATTAGTATGCAATGTTTGTTCTACTCTTAAGGCAATGTCCCTAATTTTCATGGTGGCAACAACAACAACAACTGCTACTACAACTACGACTACTGATAAACTCATACAATTAGTAATGTTAATGAAACCAAACCAATGTACTAGTATTTCAATGGTATTATAATATACACGAAAGGGCCAAATAATAAGAAATGGTAAATATGATCATTATAAGAAAAATACACCCAATTCATTTAATGTCTGAAGAACGAAAGTTGATCACCAAAGGTGGTGCTAAGATTGTCAGATGTGATATCGCTTTCTTCAAAAGCCACAGTTGGTTGAAGGATCCATAGCGGTATATAAGGATACCAATTTGTACCGTATCCCATTTTATACTTAAGATACCAATTTGTACCGTATCCCATTTTATACTTAGGATACCAATTTGTACCGTATCCCATTTTATACTTTAGCGGATCTACACATAATCCTAGCAGCCAACCCGTTAACAAAGGAGCCAAACTCAATATATATATATATATATATATATATATATATATATATATATATATATATATATATATATATATATATAAATAATTCATTTAATTATTAAATTAATAAATCGGTCATTAAGGCTGATCTGTGGTCTTCTTTCTTCCTATCGCATGCACCTTTATTTATCTTGAATTTTGTTCATAGTAAAACGTTTGTGATATCTCAAAAATAGGTTTTAAATGTCGAAGCATCTCTAAATCATATCATACGTTAGTAGATACGAAAAAAAAAAGAAACCTGTCATTTAATATGTAAATTATGAAAAAGCATGTAAACGAAAGATACTCGATTCTTCTTTTAATATCTTCCTGTCTATTGAGGATATTGTTTAGGAATACGTTTTGGAATCGAAACATTAAAAAAAAAAAAAAACATTGGGGATTTGACATTGTCTACTATGATTCGCCTATCATTTAAAATGCTGACTGCTTCGTAACTAAAGATTTTCTTGTAACAAATTGCATGTCTAATTTAAAAGTACTGCTAGGTCCTTTCCGAACATATTATTAAAACAAGGGAAGGAAACAGTGAAAAATACAAGATTTAGAAGGATGAATTGGTGATTGTTATATAGACACATTGGTCCTGCAGATCGGAGAGTTCGGAGTTTAGTCCGTAATGGTTGAGATAAAAAAAATTGTAGAGAGGCATGCATACATGCATGCATGCATGCATGCATGCATACATACATACATACATACATACATACATACATACATACATACATACATACATACATACATACATACATACATACATACATACATACATACATACATACATACATACATACATACATACATATATACATACATACATACATACATACATACATACATACATACATACATACATACATACATACATACATATGGGACGTTGGAAAATCAAATTAGCCGAAATAAAACGATAATGTATGCATATACCTATCCTAAATACTCCTAATATAATGTCATCTCAACTTTGTGTTGACATATGCGTAAGTTTTGTTAGACCTGCGTTAGCATCCAGATACATGTTGACTCGCCTTTCTGGTGATAGCGTGGTCAAGGTTGTTCTAGGTTTCTGATATGGGTTTTTTTTTCTCATGTTTTCGCAAACTTTGACACATTTTAATCACGATATTAGGCGGATGAGACTTATTTAATAAACATACTCACTAAATACCAAGTGATGAAACCGCTACACCTATGTTTATAAAGCCAAAAATAAACACTTGGTAGTAGATCACTCAGTAGTGTATACCTTCTCAAAAGGAAAATGTCTAACATGTTTGATCTCAGTATAAAACACACATGCAAGAAAAATCATAAATTTTCATTGTCCGTTGCGTGTATTTAAAGTTGTAGGCTTTTAAAATATTGAAGTCGCATAAATGCCTATTACCATTACTCTTTGAAAAGAAAATACTGGTGGATATGTGATCTTCCGTGGTACGCCATGTGTACAATTAAACATAAATACACGATATTGCACGCGACTTCACCAGCTTTGATCTTGTACATAATCGGTGAGATTTGATGAAAGGTATTGCTGATGTTAATTTACTGCAGACTCGCACTTGAAATTTAATATATATATATATATATATATATATATATATATATATATATATATATATATATATATATATATATATATATGTATGTATATATATGTATATATACGATATTGCACGCGACTATATATATATATATATATATATATATATATATATATATATATATATATATATATATATATATATATATATATATATATATATATATATATATATATATTCTAAAAGATATACCAGTAACCTTAGCATAATTTTTGGAATGGTGTTATTTTACACCCAAATATTCAAATTTACGTATAGGTCCAAAACATGGTGTTTACTTAAAATTACAAAGATAAACTTTGAGTGGGAATATATGTTTCACTCTTTCAAAACGTACTAGCATGCGTGTTATGATGTTTCCGTATACTGTATATGTGGTTTTATTATCAATTACAATGAGCACTTGTTACAAATTTATTTCCATATTGAAATATGTTGACGTTGTGTTTTAATCAGTCGTGCAACTGCATAAAGTTCCTGCTATTTTTTGAAATAGGTCAAGGCTAATATAATTCTAATAATAGCATGTGCAAAGTCTAATTAATCATTCAGATTAAACAATAACCGAAATCACGGATGCAACAGTCGCCGTTGTTTCAGGACTATTTGACATGAGTTGTAACTGTCCTTGTGTTGTTTCATTGAGACAATGGATATTCACTGACTTCATATATCCGTTTATAACGCGTTGCTAAGGGCAAAAAGCGTCGATCACGACACTAAAGCGTACATTGATCTGGGATTACGCGTTACACTTAAAATTTTAACTATGACCGGCATCAAACGAAGTAGTAGCACCACATCCGTGTTTACGTATTTGTCAGATGCCTTACGCAGGGACACGAGCGACCATGATATAAAGGTTTCTTTCAGGGGGATGTTTTTGTTAGTAAGATGAATAGCAATTTAGTGATTTACAGAAACGTTTATTATCTATAATTAATCCATATGACTGTTAAACAAATGAGTGTAAAATCTAATGAACAAATTGAAAGTGAAACTAGGAGAACAAAACCGAAAGACAAATGTAAATCGTTCATTGATCCACGCTCTTCTATATAATTGCTCATTCCATGTTCTGCATCAATATAATAAGGTTAATTCGATGCTAAGTAATGGACAATCAGGTTAATTATCAAAGTATATTTTCATTTCCGGGCTGGCACTACTTCGTATGATCTGGGTCGATGATCCAACTATATGAGTATATACTAAAAATACTAACCCCCATCCATGTTGGACCTTTCCTGAAAACGTGGAGACATATGTAATCACATATATAAACAAAGCATACAATATCAATTTCGTCTTAAAGTAACCCTTTACCAACCCATAACCCGGCCATAAGGCACGGTTGTTCAGTGGTGCACCAGACTCATGATGATTCGAATAGTACCCATTGAATCGGCCTAGGTAGACCACCCATTCTCGTTATGGGCAACACAACGTACACCAACCACTAGTATTGAAACTAAAGAACATACGTGTGTGTCAATGTCATTAAACATCAATTAAACTAACCTTTACTTCAATTCGGTACTAGACTTGCATAAAGGACAATTAATGGGTTTAGAAACGTACATTTCTCTTTTTCAGTAGAATATAAAAACAATGGATTGGGTTGATGCCGGGTTATTTTCTTTTACCTATTGACGTGTGACGTTTATTTAGACAGTATAATGCTGGTGATAAGTAACTAGGTAAAACCTGGTGTTGCTATGGATTTCCTATGGATGTAAACTGGAAATTGCTCATGTGGATGTTCTTAAGACACGTGAGAAATGTACAATCCAAGGGTTATTATGGCTAATGCTTTTTACACCTTTACCAAAATATGATGTCACTACATTATTTACTTAAAAATATAAAGTTACGATCTAGGCCAGTTGTTGTCACCCAATAAACTGGCACTAAATGACGTTCTCTTTCCAGGAGTACTAGTAGATCTCAGACTTATGTCCTTGATTCAGTAATGCTTTATACAGTGGGGTTAAAGTGTTAGGCGGACCAATCAGTGTTGCTGTTATTAAACTGTAATATTGTAAAGCAAATTTTCGATAAGAATGCATTTACAATAAAGTTTTACCAGAAAACCCCTATCGATCATATTTCCCTTTTGAATTTTTGACAAGCGTGTGACAGAATTAATGACCGGAAACCTCTTCTTCTGGTATCATATTTAATATTATAAGGAATCGTGTCAGCTCTTTTTTTATTCGATAGAACGGGACAGATTATGTTTTCTCCGTTTTAATTCAAAAGCTTTTTCAGGAATAAACGTCCCAGCATGAATCATAAATGTTCATGATATTTAATATAACTACCGGGTATTAAAATCATTAGTTCTATACTGATCCTTAAAAGTTGAAATTTTAATTGGACAAAATTACACTTGTTCATTTTATTTTACATTCATGGAAAGGGTAGGACCATGAACTACTGACGGACATTATTTCCTTTCATTGTTTCTTCTTTTATTATCTTTCCTAGAACAGAGATACGTGTCATGTTTGTTCGTTCATTTACGCATATATTATATATTTCTAAAATTAATTTCATATTTATTAGTATTTTTACATTATCTGTCTTTCAGTTCAATCATTATCGTTTGATATATCTTCAAGTTCATGATAGTAACATTGACAGCGAGCATGCATGTTTATGAGCAAAACCTGACTAGAAAAAAAGATTAAAGAGTTCGTACATATATGTGCACTTTAAAACGAAACAACCAAATGTAATCACACAGATTGAATTTTTATAGAACAAATCTAATTGAGATTATTCATTTATCAATATAGTCTCACACATGTCCACATTTCTTGTGACATTTATATTAAAAACATTGTTGACTCGATTAACATTTTTTGCACATAGAGTGGAGGAGAGTTAACTTCCTTAATTTTTGGCTCTACTTTCTTTCTGTTTCATGGTCAATTCCAAAACGTACACTTTACATATTTAATTATAAATTTCACCATTGCTCATTGTGTAATGTCTAATTAGAACTATCATGAATCTGAATAAAGTTTCTGCTAATCTGAATTATGCATTAATCTGCAGTTTAATTATTTAACCAAAAAGGTAATTGCCGAAATCAAGGATGTGACAGGTGGCCTTGTTTCAGAACTGTTTGATATAAGTATTAATTGTTGTATACTGCGTGATACACTGGAGAAGTATTGACGTCATATATCCGTGTATGAGGCTTTGCTAACTGCACTCGAAATTATAAAATGAACAGTGAACTAGGCAGTATCGTTTGTTGGTTTACGTTGTTTGCATCTGGTCATGCCTTTTACGGTATAGAACCGCGAGATGTTTATGAATCACAATACTGTACAAGTTCATCATTAAAGTTTGTTTAGATTAGATGTCTTTAAGCTCTTTTTTTTCTAACAGTACTTTTAAACCCATTATTCACTGAATCATGCCGCGGTAAAATTAGCAAAGTACCTTTCCCATAGACTCGCCAACGTAGCTAGCATGGGTGGGTATTAAACCCGCGACCCTTAGATTGAAAGACAGAAGCACTACCAGCCAATTTGCTGTGACTCCCCTTCTTTATTAATATTTTGTCACTATTATTGGTAATCTAACACCAAAAAAATGATATGGAGTTTCAAAGTGTCATCATCTTCGTCCTCATTAACATCATCATCGTCATCATCAGCATCATTATAATCATCATTATTTTATATTGTGTCCTTTTCAGTTAATTCACAATTAATATCCAAACCAAACAATTCGTGAAACTGAATGTATAACTGTCATAATCAGTACATGTTAATTAACAATGTTGTGAAATATAATTTAGTACCATTTTCTAAACCTGATTCAGAAATATTTTACGACATTTAAGTTAAGAGTGAATATAATGTCATTACTCCCGTGAGAAGGCCCTTCCGCCTGTTGTAAATTTAAGTTTTAAATATGCAGTGTTTGACCATACTTTTATATTAGGATTGAACTTCGTTTAGTTATTATTTTGTTTTGGATGTATTTATTAAAACTATTTTTGGGGGGTGGGGGTGGGAGGAGTATTGTTTTGTAAGGGCAAAACAACGAACATGAGTGCATTGATACATATTAATTTTAAAACTGTCTGTATTGATACGACTCCAAATTACTACAAAAATACAACTACAAAGACAACGATTGCATGTACTATACACAAAGAACAAGTCTAAGTATCGTCTACTAGTATACTAGTATACACGTGGAGTGTTATTAACCTGAAACGTTTAGTCTAAGCTTATAACTTGATTTCAGAACGAAACGTATGCCGTTTGATTCTTACTACAGGTGAAATCTGTGTGTGTGTGTGTGTGTGTGTGTGTGTGTGTGTGTGTGTGTGTGTGTGTACTGGCGCAAAACGCATACCGAATTTGACCGATTGACGAAACTTAAATACTGCAAATTCATGTTATATGAATAGACGCCAATGTCACTACATCGTTTTGTTGAAACTAATACTAATTATGGACGCACGTGATGCTACTCGTGCACGATATGTCGGCCTACTTTTTCCCATGCCTTTGATTAGATGCAGTGCTAATGCACGTGGCAATGTAAATGAAATGCATCACTCTGATCCCTTTCTATCAAAATTGCAAACTTGAAACTAGGTCAGGTTTATATCTGGTTTTACAAAATTCAGCTTAACAATGCCGCTAAATGACAAGATCTATTATGCAAACTAAACAATTCTTTTAAAATAAATCATGTAAACGTTAAATGTTTTATAAAAATAAGAAGAACAGCAAAGAATAATATTTTATTTTTGTAATCTAGTCTAGTTTTCGGGACGTCGATAAATCACTGTCAAATGAAGACAAACATAGTCATTTTGAGTTTTTCTCTTATCATGGCTAATCGCATACATCACTTAGAGGATTTTATTAAAACGATTTAGGCTAGTTATTCGGTTTGATATCGATGCTAAACAAGTTAACTCTGAGTTCCTTTGGTCCATTTTAGAGAAAAATTGATTTTACAAAATTGTCAAAAAAGGGCGGCGATTATTCACAGTTCTTTAGCAGTAATGTTCATTTCATTGCTTTAAATCTACGAGATAGGTTAGTGTTCTTTGCCATATATATTAAAGCACGTTCAACAGAAAATGACACACGTGCGTATAACCGTATGAAAAGGACGGAATAAACACCATCATGCACATCTAGTGTATAAATGACAAATGTCGCAGCATATAGATATATTCGCACACCGTGACATTTATACATTTATAAACCATGTTGTACATATATATATGTATATGCAGTCACAGACATGCAGAGAGAGAGAGAGAGAGAGAGAGAGAGAGAGAGAGAGAGAGAGAGAGAGAGAGAGAGAGAGATACCTGATATCAAGCCGTTGATTCCACTACTTTTATGGTATCGTTTCAAACCTTAATGGGAGGTATGATTAAATAATGTCAAATTTGTATCTGGATGTTTTTGATGAGTTATTATATCACGACAATGTTAATATAGTAGTCACCATCGGTACAAATAAGTTTATATATACCCTGTGGTAAATTTTAGAGGGACTATTTTAGGGTCTCTCGTTTTATTTTTTACTCCCACGTGACAGCTTTTATTATCTTTAAAGTCATTTCCTAAAAATGAAACATATTTTTTCCCGTGAAATGGACATGCTTGCATTTCCCGTTGCGTCATCATTGCAGATTTACAATTTCATGCTGATTGATATCGCTTGAATAAACAATACAGAGGTGCTTCTATTGTTCTCCATCCTGTAAGTTAACATTAGGAGAAGCTCTTGATCGGTAAAACGTCACTGCATATCATAGATGTGTGCAGTTTTAAATGAGTAGTACAGTGTGTTAGTAGGGCGCAAGTGGATTTCATACAAGTATAGTATTTAGGACATTTTCTGAGTTCAGGAAATAAAATACGATATTCTAGCCTTTGATTAATAAGACTCAATTTAGGTTTTGCGCTGACGTTTTATTTAATTTAGATCCTATATATTTATACCACCTTTTCTAGAGCATCCATGGTTTTCGCTGCTGTCAAATGTATCATTGACACGCTGTAATTATTGATTTTCATATGATAAAACGTAGTTATCCTTTCGATGAAAGATCTACCCAAAACACCGCGACACAGTTCACGTGAGCTTTTGACTAATAAAGTAAACTGACCAGCATTGATAATACATAATATGAAAATTTAAAACATGCTGAGGAAAGTTAGAGTGGATCAAGTTCATTTGATATACGACAATCGAATGTGCAGGTCGGGAACATCGCGTCCCGTCAGGCAAGCAATCTCTTTACGCGTACATCAGTGGCGTAGCGACGGGGGGGGGGGGGGGGGAGGGGACAAATGGCAAGGGAGCGCCAAATGGGGCCCAAATCGGCCCAAAGTATGAAGATAACTGCGCAACAGGGGCAGCCGGGGGCGCAAATTTGGGTGTTTTGCCCTGGGCGCTAAATATTCTCGCTACGCCACTGGCGCACATTCGCCGCCACAGTGGGAATGGCAATTTCATGCCGAATAACTCCCACTCAACTTCTATGATAGTTTCGGGATCTCAGGGCAGTGACATATTGGGTAACATAAGCTGAAATAAGTTTTAGCCGAGATATTCCTAATTATATATACAATGGAAGTAAATGCAGCTGTTTAAAAGACATATACAGCGCCATAATATGACAAGTACAGAATGTAATTATTTCTCAATATATATATATATATATATATATATATATATATATATATATATATATATATATATATATATATATATATATATATATATATATATATATATGATGGAAGAAGAACAAAAAATAGGAAATGGAAGAAAGGCCATGGCGACGGAGATGATGAAGCTATGATGAGATTTAGATGATGAGAAAGTAGCGATATACGCTAGACAGAAGAAGAATAGTAAAACTTCTTTGTTTTTGGCACTACGTTTTCAACTCAGTATGTTGAGAATGCCACACATAATGATGATAATGACGAGTATAATATGCATTTGTTAGGAGAGATAAATCAGCAACAAGGATGACTAACAAGAAGACGGCAAAGAAGATGACATTGATGACCACGATAAAACGGCGAGAACTTATAACGGTATTGAAGATAAAGATGATGAAGAGGGAAAGGTTAAACTATACGATGTGGACAGAAGTTTAATAAGGAGAGAAATAAAATGGATTTAAACTGACTTATGGAAAGTAGTCAGGACATTGGAAGGAACGAAAATAATTAAAATTGTTGTCGAAAATATTAACTGTAATTGGGAGAAGAAAAAAAATACCCAAACAAATCTAATTTATAATGGTGTAGAGGTTGGCAGGAAATATGGTTTCAGATGAATAGTTGCAGCTACGCTCGAATTAGGAGTCTCAAGATTAACCACAGGACTGCCCATGACCTTGGGTTGTAACACGTTTTATTAGGGTTTGTAGCTAAAGCTGTCCAAATAAGTGGATATGCAGGCAAGTTTTAAACTGTAATGAGACCAATGTAGTTGAATTGACTTTGACGGTTTCAGAATATAACATATACAAGGAAATGAAGAATGCGATAAGCAACAAAATAAATAAATAAATAAATAAATAAATAAATAAATAAATAAATAAATAAATAAATAAATAAATAAATAAATAAACAATCCAGAGATTCAAAGATCTCGAAAGGCTAGAAAAGAGTCTTTATTGAGGAGAGAATAAACTTAAAGAGAAAGAAACATTGAAGTAGCTTCAAAGAGAAAATAAATATATGATTGTTACAACAAAGGATATGAACTGAGCAAAACAGTTTTCATTTCGGTTGAGTAAATTTCTCTATATATATATAGTTACAAGGTGTTATGTGTAGTGTGTGCGCTTAAACATTCTCCAGTATTGAGGGTTGATTATACATGGCCTACACGACTATTATCATTAGTTCTAAAGTTATTTACTGATTTTTAAGTTCAAGGTTTAATCTTTGAACTTTTGACCCACATCACGGTCATTTAGTATGTATTATGTATTTATATAAGGTCACGGTAAAGAAAATATCTAATTCCGACGAGGAGTCTGTGGAATAAATTTCAGTAGTGTTCAGATAATTTGAGCGGAATCATTTATTTAAATTATTTATTGGATTTACAACGTGGTTTTTTTTGTCGTATTGGGCAAACCTACTACTTTGGCACTATAGTGAATTCATTTAAAGACATTACGATACATCAAGACTGTTGGTACATTTTCCGTTTCAAGAGTAATGGTACATCATCATATTCAAGAATTTTATAATTTATTCGTAATATAATATTTATTTTGTCTCGTGATAGAAAATTACTTTCTTTTAGATTTAATTCACACGACTTTGTAACATAAAGAAAAAAAAAATAACATTTTAATTTTACTAAATGTGTTGGTTACGATTCTTTCTGTTGCACACTTTAAGACCACAGAGTCCTAACAAAAGCTATATTTAGGTATATGTCTCAGTTGATGAAGACAGTTGATGAAGACATCCAGCTAAAGAATCCAGTTGAGAACAAAAGGACAACTATAGCTTCGATTGAGGAGAGCATTTTTAGAGTAAGTTATAACACTATTTTATACTAACACAAACAAAACAACATATTTTATTACATCAGCGATAACAATGAATCAATGACTTTAATTTCTGATTGTTTCGATGGCCGTGAAGTCTTCATGAACAAAAACGATGGCAAATAACAACACAGAGATAATATTGATAGTGAGTGCTTGGATCATAACTATAAAGATGTCACTCAGAGTAAAAATTACAAAACGTACACAACTAAACATCACCTCATAATTGTTAGGATTCATTAAACATATATTTTAACAGGTATCATCTGGATCATTCTCAGTTTGTTTCTTGAACCTATAATGGTATACAGCTTCTTTGATTAGATGAATGACAAAAAATAATTAATTAAAAGAGATTATTAGTACTTTCTTGAGAGTCTTCCTAAACTCTTTTGCATGGTGGCCGCATAAATAAAGTTCACGCAACCTAAACTTGATTTACAATTATGTTGAAAGTAGAAGTTGTCATTGAGAAAAACAATATTCAGTAAAAAAAATAAAATAATAAGAAGTGTTGAGAAATGCAAATAAGAGACATACATAACTGACTTTTATTATTATATTTAAAAAGTTCAAAATCAGAATAGACTATATTGTTGCTGGTGACACTATTATACGATACAAGAAAAAAAAGAGAAATCAATTGTTGTGCAAATGATTTATCTGCAGTTGAATAAAAAAAAAACAATCAAGAAAATCGTACATTGGCCGGTTTGACTGTTGCCTTTTTCATATTTATATCAGTCGTTGATGACCTATTGATGACCTATATGGCATTATAGCGTCACAATACAGTCGAGTCTAGTTTTGAAGTCTAAACTATATTGCTGAAATCGTATCCCGATATGTACATGCGAATTAAATCTTTACTGTCCTGTTAATATTTCCGTAAAACGACTTTTTAAACAGCGTTTTAAAGGGTTTAAACATGTGCATGAGATGTTCTGTATTAAATCTGAGTACCTAACACAGATCACTTGAGGCAGGATACAACGTTTATTCTTGATAGTTCTTATTCTGCCAAATCATTACTGTCTATTAGAAATAAGCATGACATTCTTATTTCTTCATTAATAAATAGGTTCTTGATAGTTCTTATTCTGCCAAATCATTACTGTCTATTAGAAATAAGCATGACATTCTTATTTCCTCATTAATAAATAGGTTCTTGATAGTTCTTATTCTGCCAAATCATTACTGTCTATTAGAAATAAGCATGACATTCTTATTTCTTCATTAATAAATAGGTTCTTGATAGTTCTTATTCTGCCAAATCATTACTGTCTATTAGAAATAAGCATGACATTCTTATTTCTTCATTAATAAATAGGTTCTTGATAGTTCTTATTCTGCCAAATCATTACTGTCTATTAGAAATAAGCATGACATTCTTATTTCTTCATTAATAAATAGGTTCTTGATAGTTCTTATTCTGCCAAATCATTACTGTCTATTAGAAATAAGCATGACATTCTTATTTCCTCATTAATAAATAGGTTCTTGATAGTTCTTATTCTGCCAAATCATTACTGTCTATTAGAAATAAGCATGACATTCTTATTTCTTCATTAATAAATAGGTTCTTGATAGTTCTTATTCTGCCAAATCATTATTGTCTATTAGAAATAAGCATGACATTCTTATTTCTTCATTAATAAATAGGTTGTCAAAATCATCTGACTTTGCCAGCTCAAATTACCAATTAACTCCAATCAATATTTGACTGTGTGTCTCTTGGGCTCGCATCATTAACCAATTCGGACCTTAACGCATCATGTATTGTCCTCATACAAAGCTGACCCCATTCTTCTCCATAATTTATCTTCCATTCATAAAACGGATATAACCTAAATATTGTACAGACTATGGCAACCATATTGTTCATGTTTCTTTATGATTTTTTTTAAGTACACATGGAACTTATCACTTGATTACACTAAATTTTGTTCACTTCTTCGGTTAAATGATCTGTTATTTGATATGTTAAATGTCAATACACTAAATTTTGTTCACTTCTTCGGTTAAATGATCTGTTATTTGATATATTAAATGTCAATACACTAAGTTTTGTTCACTTCATCTGTTCAGTGATCTGCTATTTGATATGTTAAATGTCAACAAACCTTGTTTTGCTTGCAACACTATCCAACATGACGGATATGCTTGTCCGCAAGACCGTTTCCACCCAGAATTTGCGAGTAATATAAGAGACATTATTTCGTTTTCATGTGAATGAGTATTAAATTGCCTTTTCACATTTCTGTTTTCAACATTAATAATTGATTATTTAAAATTATATTAGCGGCCTTGAATGTGTAATGAAGGTCAAGGTCAGTTTGAATCTTTTGATATTAGTTGTAAGTAAGAAAAAGGATTCTTCTTGTAAGCTATCCATGGCGGCTTCTGTAAATGGTGCAGGAAAAAACCGGAGAAAAAATAATTATGAACCACCGACCCACTGGTCGTTACTGACAAGCCTTTTAACATACCCACATTGGCCGAGATGGAGACCCGAATCCAGGACGACAGACGTGAATTGGCAGTGATTAGTCAGGCTAATAATAATAATAATAATAATAATAATAATAATAATAATAATAATAATAATAATAATAATAATTATTTACTTGTATGTCATCCAATTACATAGAATGTAATAATTATCTTTTGCTTCTATTTCATTTATATCTGAGGGAACCCGATTGGCCGAGTGGTATTAAGCGCTCTCCGTTACAGATCACTGACATCTCACTTCTGTATGCCTGGGTTCGAGTCTTAGATTCGGCACATGTGGATATGTGAGAAAGATTTTCCCTGGATTCTTAGTCCACCATTAATATGGCCGCCATCTTTCTATCGTGTGCTGAAAAAATGACGTTAAACCCTACAACAATAACGTATGTGATCTTCTTTTGCTGCGTACTAAAACATCTTATTGTACCTCATCATGTATGCGCCCTGATTGGCCGAGTGGTCTAAAGAACTCTCCGTTATGGATCACTGCCATCTCACCTCTGTCTGCGTTGGTTCGAGTATAAGATTCGGCTAATGTAGTTATGAGGGAAGGCTTGCCAGTAGCATCTCGTGGGTCGGTGATTCTTTCAGAGGGTTTTCCCGGGTTCTTCCTCCACCAATAATACTGGCCGCCATGTATAGCATATCGTGTGCTGAAAAATGGCGTTAAACCCTACAACAACAACCTAATGATGTATGGATGTGTATAAGTATTATTATTATTATTTGGAAAGAAAGGATTGAAGAAAGTTGAATTGCAGTCATCTGACATTACAACAAAATATTACGATGCTTTTAAAGGAATATCTTTCTGTCGACATAACATTAGTAGGTCACAGTCAACTAGCTATGGCATGATGTTAATAGTTGATAATCGACGTACCTACTGACCTACCTGCATATCTTCCAGATATATTTGTTGACGTTTTCCTGAAAAATATTCTCTCTAATATATAATTTAATGCAGACCTCATATTTACAATCCAAATAGGTGCATGCATGCACGCGCAATCACACCCCCACGCACACACACACCCACACGCACTCACCCCCCATACATACATACATACATACATACATACATACATACATACATACATACATACATACATACATACATACATACATACATACATAACTGAATCATTCCGGCATAATGTTTTCCTCTGCCAGCTTCATTGATATATGTATCAAAACTGACGCGTGCGTATGACACACGATTGTATTAATATCATTCTTAACATAATACTCAGTGCATCCTATCCAGACCGGCGATTGTATAATTCAGTTGACGTAACCGTTGGGATTCATTCATATGAACTACTAAGAAAAGCCTAAGGCTCACTTTTGTAATGGAATTATTTTCTTTATAGTTCATGCAAAAACCTTAATAAACTGAGTGGATATTTTATTCCACCTAGAATGAGCACGTGTCAAATCGAAGAGAAGGCATCATACAATTCAGGGTATGGAACCTGCACTGCCGAAAATGAGACGGAAAGAAGAATGATATGTAGCTGGGATTCACACAGATCAGAAGCAGCATGCGTGTCACAAAGAATGGCAACGGACAGGTTGTCAGCCGAGAACAATTCAGACATGAGTGAGACAGAAAGAAAAAGGCTATATATCAGGCAGTCACAGCAAGCAGCATGTATGACGACACAAGGCACCGCATCAACTAGGTGGTTATCCAAAACCGATTTAGACACGATTGAGTGCAAAACCTCAAATGGCAGAAACGTACGTTTCTGTTTAATTAACGAAAACGAAGAAACTGTACAGGATTCTAGCAATGTCTTTGAGAGGAGATGTGACAACTGTGATATTGCCATTAAAAACAATACCAGTTTTAGGGGCCAAACCAATAACATCCCGCATAATTTAATCAATAATGATGTGTATGATTATGCTGACAACACCAATATAAACAATTGTCAAGAAGGGACACGGAGACAAAATGTCTATCCAGTAGTGAATAACTCACGGAGTTATTGCCAGAACAGCTTTAGTGAAAGACAATGTCGGCAGCGGGGACAGCCGACACATTATGGGGGAACTATAAACGAGCATCCTAACGATAGCGGGCACGGGTCAGGGTATATAGACGTTCAGGGTAATTTTAGAGACATTTCTCATCAATGTGTTTGTACAATCGAACATAGCCAGTGGTTAAAAATGTGTTCTTCGATGAAAATTTTAAAACGAATTGTATTTGCCTTGTGTGTCTTCAATATCATACTTCTGATCATTATAATAGTTACTCCTGTAGGCGCTGTGATATATTTTCAAGCAAGCAAAGACTCGAGTCCTACAGGTACATTAAAATCCCAAACCTCTAACGATCAGCACAGAACCGAACCTTCCTGTGTTAAGTGTCAATCATTAATGAACAAGTTTCACAATTTTACAAGAACAAAAAATGTCATAGAAAACATGGGAGATGAATATGGAGTATGCTGCTTGTCAGACACTGGAAAACTAATGACCATTATAAATCAGGTACTCCCTAAATCCCATTTCCCCCTACCATCTCTCTCTCTCTCTCTCTCTCTCTCTCTCTCTCTCTCTCTCTCTCTCTCTCTCTCTCTCTCTCTCTCTCTCTCTCTCTCTCTCTCTCTCTCTCTCTCTCTCAACCACACAAAAAAAATGGAACAAGATGGAATTACCACTCAAGAACTCAAGACCCTTAGTTGGTTCATTGACATATATGTATCGTCATGTTCATTAGTTTTGGAGTATGCACCTTCTATTGTCCTCTGAGATCCATAAGACAGTTGATGGAAGTTATGATTTTGTCCTGACGCCATGATTCATGCAACAATATATATTTTGTTCAATTCAATGATGTTAAAACTTTACTTAGATAAAGAAGATGTTTACAAATATAACATTTCAGAAAGGTCATATGTTATTCAGCAGAATAAATGGCACATTTATGGCTTTTTTCTTCTTCAGATATCCACGGAAGCAGTTGAAATAGTGAAGAGTATGTCTCTCTCTCTCTCTCTCTCTCTCTCTCTCTCTCTCTCTCTCTCTCTCTCTCTCTCTCTCTCTCTCTCTCGCACATACATACACGAAAACTCTTGCACACACACAAGTAATAATTACCTCTTAATAAATAACGTAGCAAGCTAAAAAGTGTATTTCAATTTCTTTATAATTATTTAATAATCAAGTTTTGTTAAATGTGCAAGTTCAACAGGAAATATCGCTTGAATTAAAGTTTCGTATTATGTTTGCAGTCCTGTATATCATGTAAATCTCTGATCATTCCTAAATTATAATCATGAGTTATTACTGAAAGTATTGATTATTGATATTCCCTATTGTTTCGCTATTGTTATTTCCATTGTACTTTTAATACTTTACAGGCAGTATATGCGTATCGTGCCGTTCGGACGCAATTCAAAGAGAAATCAACCTGGCGGTACATTTAAAAAGTAAAGGAAACGGGATCGTTCATGCATCCAAGGTCTTTGACACTGAAATAAGTGAGTCCTTTCAGTTTCCAAAACAGGCACAGATGTACACATACACATATTAGCACAGATACAGAAACACCCACCAATTGACACACACGTACACAGACACACATATAGACACACACAGACACACATTCACATATTATCAAGACGGTGCAAAGGTGTTTTTCAATTTAGTCTCTAATCATATTTTGTGCCCATGCTTTCTAATGTTGTTTGGTGAAATCATTACTTTTACATTGCAACGCTTTTTTTCGGATACCAGACTGAACTTGTCATTTGTAAAGTTGTTTAGAATTATTATTCTAATTTAGACATGTATTGGTTAGACATACGAAGCTTACGTTTATTTAATGGAATAAAGCTTTCATTTAACCAAGACAAAAAACAAGACAACTTGACACGATGTGTGGATTTCTCTTTAGATATATTTACTTCAAATCTACCCTTAGGTAAGTTAATTTTGAACGTGTTAGACAAAATAATATTTCTGGCATCAAGTTTTAATATGTTTGACAATATGATGTTTCTGATATTAATTTTAACGTGTTAGAGAATGTCATATTTCTGATAAATTTTTAATGTGTTAGACAATATGATGTATTTCTGACAGAATTTTTTAATGTGTTAGACAATATATTTCTGATATAAACTGAAAATTTTAATGTGATTATACAATTAACCAGTCTGTGCTTCCAGAATTCATCGAGTCAACTCATTTCATTGGCTGGAAAAAGCCCGACAGAGATTATCATCAAGGACTTTGGGGTTATTTGGATAAGAACGAGACTTCCGTCAAGGTCAACTCACCCGGCATGTACTTTATATACGTTATGATTGAACACAAGTCAGGTACTATCAAGAGTTCTCGCACTGATAATATGACCACAGCAACGTCTGGTATGCATCATGCAACTCTTTACAAGTGTCGGTATGGGACAGATGGTGAAGCCGATGTATCACCCATTTCTAAGATGTATTATTCTACAGGTAACACAGTTCAGCAAAATACTTACTTTGGACAAATTGTTCACCTAACGGAAAGCGACAACATATACGTTGGTATATCTGGATTTGAATTTATCCAGCAGAAAAGTGATTCCCATTACATGGGGCTCTTCAAGGTATAGACTTATACTGCACCGAATAACGACCATGTAAACGATTCCGGTTACATGGGACCCTCTAAGATATAAACTTACACGGCACTGATTGTTCATAAGGAAAGTAATTCCCATTACTTTAGACTCTACAAGATATGACTTACACGGCACTGATTATCCACCACGAAAGTGATTCCAATTACAAGTGGCTCTACAAGATATAAACCTACACGGCACTAATTATTCATCAGGAAAGCGATTCCATTTACACTGGGCTCTAAAAGATATAAACTTACAGGGCACTGAATATCCAGCAGGAAAGCGATTTCCACTATATGGGGCTCCTTAAGATATAGACTTAAACGGCATTTAATATCGAGAACAGAAAGCGATTCACATAACATATGTTTCTAAAAGATGTAGACTTGCACGGGAAGGAGAATGCACCGGTAAAGTGATTCCCACTATATGCATCTCTAAAAGATATGACTTACACGGCACTGAATATCCACCAAAAAGCGATTCCCATTACAAGGAGCTCTAAAAGATATATATTTACACTTGAAGGAGTATGCACCGGAAAAGCGATTCCCACTGCACGTGCACGGGGCTCTATAAGAAACAGACTGTAATGCTTGTGTGCTCAAGAACGAGGCCATGAACATACCAGAAATATATTATAATTGACGTGCTTCTTTCATGTAGTGTTAGGGACCAGTCTCTGTGTGAGAGTGTTTGAATTTCGGATATGTTTTTAGGTTGATATACCGGACACATCACTGGTTATTTGTAGACATAAGAGTCAACTGTAGATGATAAGTTAACTTTTGTTTTAGTTCTCTACCGACTTTTCGCGTTATAATAAAATACAGTTCTAGTTATATACTAGAATGACCGTGCACTGTTGACAAATGCCAAGAACAATATTGATCTGATAGTGTGGATATACGTCGAAAACGCTACGTAAATGTATCTATGCTTGATAATTACTTTCTTTTTCTATGAAATTAACAGATTTAAAACATATTTCAATACTGCTTTATGTGTACATGAACGGGAAATCTGGTACGTCATAATTTTGTATCAGCTAAGTTATACAGATTTTATAACGTCTTTGCGATTACATACAAAAATCATACCCACTTACATATAACTTGATATTCTAAACAATAAATTCATGTATATAAAATATAAAACCTCTATTCTTCGTCTATATAAATTAGTCAGGAAAGCTTATGTCCGTTGATCGGAAATGTCAAATTTCTATTTTGTGCAGAGTATAATGTCTATACAGTAATAACACTGTTTCCGGTAGATGTAAACGTTCGATTACTACGAATTTATCCAGTCTTCAGACAATAAAATGAATCAGTTCTTTTCATGCTTTTCTCTACAAGAATATGTATGTATGTATGTATGTATGTATGTATGTATGTATGTATGTATGTATGTATGTATGTATGTATGTATGTATGTATGTATGTATGTATGTATGTATGTATGTTACGTGATAACATGATAATCAATGAATACAAATGAAACATTTAGTATTTAGTTAGGTTAGTTGGTAGAGAGGGAATGTGAGTGACACTGTATTATGATTAGTTAGGTTAGTTGGTAGAGTGGGAATGTGAGTGACACTGTATTATGATTAGTTAGGTTCATTGGTAGAGAGGGAATGTGAGTGGTACTGCAGTATGACTATACCATATTGATTATTGTTTATTAAATTTATTTTAATTTTCTTTTGGGAGTGTTGAAGTGTTTTTTCAGTGCATACATCAGTATAAACCACAGAGGCTCGTATTGTTGCTTACAATTTACCTGTCATACATGTACTATATAATAACTACAAGGGGGGACACTTCTCCTTTCTCGCGCGACCTTTTTAAGAATAAATGTTGATATTTCAAGCTACATTTCACGTAGCGTAATAAAAGTGGTACCGATGTTTAGCTCAGGCATTCAACGTTGTATCAGTATCCAAGGTTTTGACTTATTATACGTTTAAGGAATGTCAGGCATGGTGCTTACGCTACTGCTCGACGAGACCGTAAGCCAAACTTTGGATATGCAGCCAAAGTCGAATGCTGAACTAAACTTCGGTACCAAATTTATTACGCTACGTAAAACGTAGATGGAAATAACAAAGTTTATTAGTAAATGGGTCGTGCAAGAATGAGAGAATTGTCCTCTATGACTGGTAAATTGTAAGCAAGGATACGAGTCCTTGTTTTATAAACTGGATCTTTCACTGGGCTTTCATATTTGCATATGTACTTTCTCCATCCCCCTCATTATCAATAACGTTCCACACACACTTTGCCTAACCAGTATATGTATGTATGTATGTATGTATGTATGTATGTATGTATGTATGTATGTATGTATGTATGTATGTATGTATGTATGTATGTATGTATGTATGTATGTATGTATGTATGTATGTATGTATGTATGTATGTATGTATGTATGTATGTATGTACAGTGTGCATGTGTCGACATTGATCGAATATCAAACCTTTGTGTCAGCTATCCTGTCCGTGAGCCTAAATGGTCAGAGCGTCCGTCTCGGATGATGGAGGTAGCGGGTTCGAACCCCGTACGAGTCATACCAAAGGCTTTTTTTTAAACATGGTACGAGCAACTGCCTTGCTTGGCGCTCAACATTAAGAGGTTCGTGTTAGTTAGGATTGGTCGGTCTGGTATCAAGATAAAGTGAGTGAGTGGGTTGGACATGATGCTACAAGTTTGTGGCATGATGCCCCAGTACTACATCACTAAAAACTGCATCATTGCAGACATGGTAGGGATATAACTGGAAAATTGTTAAAGCTATGTTCATATCCTAGTCTCTCTCTCTCTCTCTCTCTCTCTCTCTCTCTCTCTCTCTCTCTCTCTCTCTCTCTCTCTCTCTCTCTCTCTCTCTCTCTCTCTCTCATTGAACGTTATAACGTCATATATTTAGGGATTTTACTTTCATAATTGTAATTTTATGATCGCAAAGAAATAAAATACATTTACGAATCTCAATATGATTCCTTTTGTTGCAAACCTCAAGGTATACATATAACGGAAACGTATAAGTAACACTGCAAGATATTTTACGAAGAAAAGCCCTGTTTTTGTTTTCGAAATTCCATATCCTTTCCTTGATTCGCTTCTCTTCTTAGATGAATGCAGATTTACAAGTTTGTGTGCGTTCTTGTTAGACAGTCTTGATACAAAACTTTGAAGCATGCAGGGGCCCCGAGTGGCCGAGTGGCCGAGTGGTCTAAAGCGCTCTATGTTACGGATCACTACCATCTCACCTCTGTCTGCGTGGGTTCGAGTCTAAGATTCGGCTAATGTACTTATGTGAGAAAGCTTGCCAGTAGCTTCTCGTGGGTCGGGGGGGGGGGGGGGGTTCTTCCTCCACGATTAATACTGGCCGCCATGTATCGTGTGCTAAAAAATGGCGTTAAACCCTACAGCAACAAAAACAACAACAAAGCATGCACTAATGAGTGTATTGCTGCTACGTGTAAGGGCTTAAGCTTCGGTGACAAGACAAGACAACCCAACTGGCATTCTTTTTATCAAAAACATAAATTTATTGAAATAAAAATCAAACAAAGTGAAATAATTTAAAATAACTCACTGTGTATGAATTCCTAGAATATCCTAATTTGAACTATCAATATCTCACTAACATAATAATAATAATGATAATAATAATAATAATAATAATAATAATATTAATAATAATAATAATAATAATAATAATAATAATAATAATAATAATAATAATAATAATAATAATAATAATAAGGACTTTGTATAGAGCCTAATCTTTAGAAGCTCTAAGCGCTTTACATCATCTATAATGATATTTCTACACTACAGAAAAACAAATGACAAAAACGATGAAATTGGAAAACAAAAACATGCTGCAAACATATAAGATACAAAACATTATTAGGTCTCTAAGTTTGTCCCTGCAGTCAATAAAGGTGAGTTTTAAGAGCACTCTTAAAAGGTACCACTGTGTCTTTGTGTCTAATTTCAATGGGCCACATCGCCGGGCCCTGGTATGCAAAATAATGTTATCCATATGACTTCGTTTTCACAGTAGGAACAATGAGTAGCACAGAGAACAAATTTTGTGTTTGATTCTGTATCAAATTGATAGCCAGTGTAGAGTACAGAGCAGTGGTGAGGTGTGCTCTGAGCGAGGTAATCTAAAGATGATCTATGCAGCTGTGTTTTAAACTTTGTGAAGTTTCTTGAGTATATATTGTGACGAACCAGACAGAATTGAGTTACAATAGTCCAGTCTTGAAAGTACTAATGAACACACAAGTATTTTAGTGGCATCAAATAAAAGATATTTACGAATGGAACTGATGAGTCGCAGTTCAAGATATGCAACCTTGCATATGTTCATGACATATTGGTGCAATGTGAGAGTACTGTCAAGAGTAACACCTAGGTTTCGTACTGACTGTGAGAATTTAATGTTGGTGTTGCTGATATTTATTGTCTGAGGTAAAGGATGTGAATGAGAAAGTATTTGTGTTGTGATTAGAATAGCCTCATTTTTATCATCATTCATCTGCAGCTTGTTACATGCATCCATGATTTCACATCAGAAATGCACCTCTCTATTCCATGGATGGTAGCATCAACTTCAGTTGGGTGGCTAGACTTGTATATTTGGGTGTCATCAGCGTACAATTGGTGAGACACTGGGTGATGATCTATGACACTTGAGAGCGGCTATTTTATAAATATTCAAGTCGTTGAATAAATTCACATAATCTGATATGCTCTGACTTTTTAAATTTAAGATTCGTCAACTGCTTAATATATTGAAAATTCATTTGAAAGTCAGAAAGCTTTGTCAAGATGGGTCTTAATTGAATGAAGTTGTCATATTTGTTGAAACAGGGATTTTCTTTCTTGAATACGACAGAAGAGAAAATAAAAAAAAAAAAGTTTGGATCGAAGAAGACGAGCGGAGACCTCAAATCACTCGATCGGACTATAGCACCCTTTTGTTACCACTAACACCACCCTGTCACCCCAGCATTACTCAGAGTTTCCTCTGACCCTTGCCACCCCTTCTTTTGATATTTGGACAGACAATTTGACCTTAATCACGCCATTCGCACTCTTAGTCAGGTGACTACACAAATCTCGCAAGCTACATGTCAATGACAGCAAAGGTCATACAGTCACGTGATATTGACAATAAACAAATTTACGAAGTTGTTGTACAAAGAATTTGGACACATTATATAGTAGCCAAATAAATAAATATAGTGCCCACTTAATTCTCATCATATTGATTCTGTGAACAACGACCAGAAACCTGCCAGTATCGCATATGGGTGGAGAAAACTATTTTCAAGAAGTACCGAACACGTGTCAGCGATAGTTTTGTTTGTCTCACGTGACTACCACCTTGCCGTGCTATATGCGTAACGAATCTGCTTTCTTTCGAATTCTGCAACATTTACATTTATTTTACAGTTTTCGGTCGTACTTTTCGCAATAAATATTTTGGGAAATTTATGTTTCTTCACTTTTCTAAACAAAAAATACCTGACTTTCATTTTTATGTTCGATTTGTTTTCCTACAGCAACACAGAAATGGCGTATTGTTGATATCACGTAATTGTATGACCTCTGATGTCATTGGCATGTAGGTTGCGAGAGTTGTTTAGTCACGTGACTAGCAATGCAAATGACCAGATCTAGGTAAAATTTCAGCAACGACGTACTTTCGTCTCGTCTGTCAGCGGATTAAAGACAACGAATACTATGCTCACTATTTTTGAGAAAATAAATCATATTCCCATCGATTTCATGCAGCTATATCTCGATAAAAGATCGTTCAAGTTTGCTGGGCCGGCATGTAAGCGGCTACCCGATGCCGAAATGATGTCGTCGAATTCCAACTTTTCGATAAGGAATGAGCTCTGACCCTACACCCCAACATAAATGTCCAATATCAAAAATGGGGTGGCAAGGGTCAGAGGAAACTCGGACTACCCCAGCATATACATTATAACGTCCATTTTCAGGGCAATCTGATTAAAATCAGCTGTTACGTACTGCGCCACTAACATCTGAACTAACCCGATACGGGGTCATGTCCAGGCGACCTATCCATGATTTCCACCTATCGGATTGGACCTTTCATACATCAGTTCGATAGCGAAGCAGACTGGACTTCTGAGCATCCTTTTTGTGATGGATTTTCGTTTCGGCGAAGGCAGATTTAAGAGTAAAGTTTTTGAAACAGTTTCTGCGGATTCTTTTAGCCTTTTCTTTACCTCTAAAACTTCCTTTTCTGACCTTAACACTTTTTCAACTGATCTGTAACATTTTTGGCACACTCCACTTTCGTCATCTGCAGTGATTCTTACATCAGTAACTCGCGCGATGTTTTCCACTCGTTCCGAATTTAACATAAGTTTTCTGTCCAGAAATTTCTTTTTAATCTCGCTGCCGTCTTCAAGCCTTTCTATCTGGATGAACGAAAACCCGCACAAAACACAAATATTTCCAAGAAAATACGTTTTTATTGGTGTTATGATTTGCACCGAGGGGGTTTCCATTTTCTATTGTCTTTCGATATCTCTCGGTTTCTTTCTATCCGACACGATGTCTGCGAAATACTGTTACTGGTTTGCCAGTCGCGTTTTGATTGGTCAATGCAAAGGTCGCCTGGACATGACCCCGTATCGAGTTAGTTCAGATGTTAGTGGCGTAGTACGTAACAGCTGATTTTAATCAGATTGTTTTCAGGGTTGATTTTAATCAGGCAACCATTAAAGATCAATATGTTGATAATATATCCTAGAAATACCACGCTATCAGTATCAACATTGTGTCTCTCCCCCCCCCCCCCCCCCGCCCATACAATTTACATAAATGGGGAAAACGAAATGACGTAGAAGAAAAGGATTCGATTTAATACGTTTACCTACAGAAATCTGGAAACGAGAAGGCAATGCACAAAAAGCTTGTGTATTTCCGATAACGGTAAGCATGTGCATTTCCGATATCAGTAAGCATGTGCATTTCCGATAACAGTAATCATGTGCATTTCGAAAACAGTAAACATGTGCATTTCCGATAACAGAAAGCATGTGCATTTCCAATTTCAGTAAGCATGTGTATTTCCGATATCAGTAAGCATGTGTATTTCCGTTAAGAAACCACCAAAGTAAATTTTTCTACTGAAAATGTACTGATGAATACACAATGTAATAACACGTTCATTTTATCTATGCATGACATGCCTTCTCACACCTGTCTTAAATAATCGTGGCCGCTAGTGCCCGAAGATTCGGTCTTAGCAGATCACTAATACATCTCATCTTTGTCCGCGTGAGTTTGCATCTCGGCTTCACCAGCGGGTATATGTGAGAAAGTTTGCCAGTTGCTTCTCGTGAGTAAGTGATTCTTTCCGGGGTCTTCACTAGTCCTTCTCTCACCAGATATATTGGTCTCAATGTAGAGTCTCTCATGCGCTGAAATATGGCGTTATGTTCTTGTTGTTTTGTTGTTTCTTTATGTTTTCTTTTTAACGTAGCTTTAAAAAATTCAGGCATATCGCTTCGACGTATGCAATTTGGAATTTTATATTGATGTCTAGCAACGGGGCATCATGCTGCAGACATGTCACATTATCCTGACACCAGGTCGACCAGTCTTAACACTAACCTCTTAAAACTGAGCGCCTATCGAGGCAGCTGTTAGTATCATTTTTTAAGTCTTTGGTGTGACTCTTACGTTGAACGAACCCACGACTTCCCTCTTCCAGGGCGGACGCTCTACCCACTAGATCATCGGAGAGAGAGAGAGAGAGAGAGAGAGAGAGAGAGAGAGAGAGAGAGAGAGAGAGAGAGAGAGAGAGAGAGAGAGAGAGAGATTTGTTCTTTTCTACACTATGCAATACAATCTCATGAAGCACTCATATTGCGCAAAAATTATCTGATAGGACTATCAAGAAGTGCTAGGTCAAAGCTAGGTAAGGTTTTAATGTATGCGCTGTTGTTCAACAGTGTGTTCGCACCCGTACAATCCAGGTTATATTGTATGATAGCATACAAAGAAAACAATTAACACTGGGACAAGAGTCGGGAATCCCCGAGATAGCAATTTGGAAATGTGCCATATACGTATCCCCTACATATAATTCGGTGAAGGACGTTTAGGATAAATGAGCGTATTTATTTATTATGTTCTATTTTGTATTCTATTTTTTTCGTGTAATTTAAAGGGGATTAAAGTCGAACTGTAATTTATTGGTGACGGCGGGGGGGGGGGGCATCAGACGAAAACTCTTAAATTCTTTCAAAGAACCCTAATATTAATAGCAGATGCTTCTTCTCTAAATCTGCCATAAATTAAATATTATTCTGAACTGAATGTATGTAGATGATTGTATTACCAGGATGTATTAGTTAAAGCGAGAAAGTGAGAGCGAGTACAGTGGTTTCCTATTGCTGAGGTAAATTCTCAAAAGGAAAATCACGTAAATTAGTCACAGTATAAGAAAGACTGTTTCAAAGTGAAGACCCCTTGAAATTAAATTGTTACTTACGCACACATACACACTCAAAAGCACACCATTTGCAAGAGATTTAACATTGTAATAGCTCAGAAATGGATACATGGATGATCACAACGAAACCATAATATAAGGAACATATGAACGTAATGTGTGTGTGTGTGTGTGTGTGTGTGTGTGTGTGTGTGTGTGTGTGTGTGTGCGCGCGTATGCGATTTGGATTGTTAATGTAGCTTACACAATGTTTCAGTCATATCGCTAAGATGTCTGCATTGTGGCAGTTTATAGTGATGTCCTGCACCCACGACCTCCCGTTTCTGAAGCGGACGCTCTAACCACTAGGTCACCGGATCGGCTATTTACATTACATATACTAAGCCTCATTTAAAATAAAATTATTGCTAAATCGAATATTGATCCTTACTTTTTATCTTTCATATCTGTGATATTTCTTTAAAAAACGAAACTCTGTCACTCTGTCTCTCTGTCTCTATCTGCCTTTTTTACTCTGTATCTGCATATATATATATATATATATATATATATATATATATATATATATATATATATATATATATATATATATATATATATATATATATATATATATATATATATTATTTTAATTGTTACCACTTACTTTCGCCTTGGAAACAATCTTAGCGAGGTTCATAGATTTCATGATAAACTCATATTCAAGAGCTATTTTAAAGGTTTTCGTAAGACCTAAACAAGAACCATTTCTTCAGGGTTTCCTTATTCTGTCACCCGAGTGTCACATCACTTTTCAATTCATGCTTTAATCAATTGATAACTTCATATCGGTACACCCGCTTTGAATATTTTGTTTTCCAAAACATAGGTTTAATATTACAAATATGATTCATATACAATCATAACGGAAATCGAAAGTTGTGATTAAAATAGATGTCCAAATATGTATGTACGCATGCAATTGCAAGTCAATATTTTGCAAAGTTGTTAAATCCTAGTAAGCTATGGTAATTGATATGTATTGCATACGTGTCATTTTATAAATTGTATGCTGGATTGATGACTTAGAATGATTTGACGACATTTGAGAAAATGGCTGGGCTGAAAAGCGATTACATGACTTTTAGAGACTGGCGGGAGAGAAGTGGATTTCACGACGTTTATGAGAAAAAATACTCTATATTTTTATATTACAAAAGGATGTAACAAACATAAAATAGATGATTGCCTTTCATTATGTATGGAATAATACTAGTAGTTTCATTGTCAGTGTTCATTCGTCACTGGATCTTCTTTCTTCAACTTCATTTCTGTGGCAGTAATATATCTTTTTGTTCATGGTCGATAAAGCGTATTCTTATTTTGCGATCTTTTAACAATTTAATATATATGACTGCATCATCAAATTTCCGCCGCCTTATCCACCCCAATAGCCCAAACAAGAAAGAAACATTTGATGTAACTATCTGCAAATTATAATCAAAGACATGATACATTAAAAGAAAATTATAAGTATAGCTTAATATGACTTTATTAAAAAGCTGGGCAAAGGAACGTAGATATCTTTTTGTATCATGATAAGCATGTTTCTTCTTCCAGCCCAGTTTCGCATGTGCAAAATATTTTAGTTCAAACATGTCAAAGACTTTGGTGTTTCCCCTTTTTATCGCTTATCCAGTCAGTGGTGCTTTCGAGAAAGACTAATTGTTTGAAAATTATTTTTTTAATACATTTAATCTATTAGTGCGAAAATGTGAAAAATTACATGTTTAAAACCTCAACAATATTAGCTTTGTGTACATGACTAGTACCGTGCTCAAAGAAGTCCTTTTCAAGTTAAATCGTACTAGATTTAGTTTCTAATTTAGTTTCTAATCTTGCGTGTCTTGGTCAAGTCAGTATAATCGTTATTGCGTGTCTTGGTCAAGTCAGTCTAATCGTTATTCCGTGTCTTGGTCAAGTCAGTCTAATCGTTATAACGTGTCTTGGTCAAGTCATTGTAATCGTTATTGCGTGTCTTGGTCAAGTCAGTCTAATCGTTATTGCGTGTCTTGGTCAAGTCAGTTTAGCATGTATGCAACAAACGGTAAATATACGTCAACCTTGTGTGATGAATGGTAAATGTCATTTATATATTCTGCGAAAAATATTTAAATTTTTGATAAAGTCGTTAAACATATGTTTGTATGTTTAGTTACTGCAGCCTTTATCTTGTTTCATGCCACTTTTCAACGTTTAAAGGTGTGACAAACTGTTAGTGGAATATAATTCCTTCTAATTTTCTTTTTGAATACTAACCGATTTTGGTGGATCACTACAAGCAAAGAATTTATTTAGGAAATATGTTAATTCTAGTCCCTTTTTCACTTTTCTTTCAAATATCGGAAATGCAGTATTTTTTCTAAAGGCACATCATACATTGTATGGATATTTTGGCAGGACTTCAAAAAGAGAAATTTTGACAACACTTTGTGACTATAATAGCTTGTATATGCCATACATGTTAATTCACATATTGAAATGTTAGAATTTTACAGGGACGAATTAATGTTACGTCATACGAGTGTTGTTTTTTTGTGTGGGTTTAACGTCTATTTTCTATTCACGATAAGCTGTACAAGGCAGTTAGTATAACTGGTGGATGAAGAACGCGGGAAAACCCCGGTAACGACGACTGACCCACCAGAAGCTTTCTAAGATATCCACATTAGCTTTACTTGAAACAACGCAGACAGATGTGAAATGGTAATGATTGATAAAAGGGGGACGCTTAAGATCACGGCCACCTATGCTTAACCCCTAACAATCTGGTGAATGAAATGATTAAATATAAAAGTGTCAGCATATGCTGTTATTCAATGGTGCTCAGACCATGAACTAAAACCCATCCTTACCCTAAATATATGTTCCTGTTAAAATTGTTCTGCACTACATTGACAATATTTTTTAAATAGGGTGAAGGCATCGTAACTTTTTATTTACAACATAGCACATGTGTATAACTCAATAATGAATACTTATAAGTAGTGTAAATGGGAGTATCATGTTTTGTTTAATTTATTTTTAATACAAATGACATATTGCCTTCGCCCACGTAGATTTAAAACTCGTGCTCGTTGATCATGGTTATATGAGAAAGATTGCCGTATCTATATATGGGTTTAATGTTCTTCCCGGGGTTTTCTTTAGTTTTTTTCTCCACCGTTGATGCTAGCATGTACACTCTTCATCGACAGCAAAATAACATTTAACCGACACAAACCATTATCTCTTCATTGTAATGGACACCTAAAAAGTTACTGCGTGTATTTTAAAAGAAACAGGAGAAACACGCTCATATTTGTCATATGTGGTACTGTCACGTGATAGTCTTTAATAATATGATACAAGTAAATGGAGCAGTGTGAATACTATAAAATGTGCCATAACACAATAATGTCTGGACGACCTGACACAATAAACGACGTTTCATCTTAGTTTTGACATTGAACCTTGTGTAAAAGCAAGGAAGCCGAAGAGACTTGACGCATACCGTCATCCTGTCAAATCAGAATCAGCTCTGATACACAGGTTCATCCTTTGCGAAGTACGATGAATCAAGTCCCATAATGTAAAACGAAACCTGGCCTATAGGTTCATCATGTGCAATGTAAAATGAGACCTGACCTATAGGTTCATCGTGTGCAATGTAACTTGAGGCCTGACCTATAGGTTCATCATGTGCAATGTAAATGAGACCTGACCTATAGGTTCATCTTGTGCAATGTAAATTGAGGCCTGACCTATAGGTTCATCATGTGCAATGTAAAATGAGACCTGCCAAATAGGTTCATCCTGCAAAAGTACAGTAACCCTGAAGGAAAGGTCAGATTATACAATATACTGTGGGGTCCTGAGTGGCCGAGTGGTCTAAAGCGCTCTCCGTTACGGATCACTGCCATAGTACATGATACTGAACTTAGGATCATCAAATTTTAAAATTTCTAGTACAGTCAATGTGTGTGTGTGTGTGTGTGTGTGTGTGTGTGTGTGTGTGTGTGTGTGTGTGTGTGTGTGTTTGGGACTTTTAACGTAGCTGTAATAATGATGTCTAGCACTGGGGCATCATGCCGCAGACATGTGGCAATATGTCCCATCCAGTCACTTTATCCTGACACTAGACCGATCAGTCCTAACACTAACCTCTTAATGCTGTGTGCCTAGCGAAGAGACAGCTGTTAGTACAAATGTATGTATAAGTCTTTGGTGTGAAAAGACCGGGGTTCAAAACCGCGACCTCCCTCATCCGAGACGGAAGCTCTAACAATAAGGTTACTGATGGGGTCTACTAGTACAGTTAATTAAACCGATGTAGATGTTATAACTGATGAACTAATTAATAATGGACATTGAAGACAAGCGAGATGATGTACACGTCTGAGTTAAATGAAATAGGAATAGAAGAGTACTTTTTGACATGCTGTACATTTCTTGTACACAATTCTTAGTATATGGGTGCATTTCTTGTACACAATTCTTAGTATCTGAGTACATTTCTTGTACACAATTCTTAGTATCTGGGTGCATTTCTTGTACACAATTCTTAGTATCTGGGTGCATTTCTTGTACACAATTCTTAGTATCTGAGTACATTTCTTGTACACAATTCTTAGTATCTGAGTACATTTCTTGTACACAATTCTTAGTATCTGGGTGCATTTCTTGTACACAATTCTTAGTATCTGAGTACATTTCTTGTACACAATTCTTAGTATCTGGGTGCATGTCGTGCAAACAAGTCTTAGGCGCACAGCTACACTAGTCGAAAACAGACACTTGTGGACCGGATAGTAAGTTTGTACTAAGCTGCAGGAGCTGCTTACCGTTACTTTTTTGTGCACTATAACGTTGTAGGTATATGCCAAGCATCTCGTGGTTAAAACTATTTTACTTGATTCCCATGTACTAAATATTTTAGAAGGAATTTGCACCGGAAAACACGTCCATAAGCCATTTCAAAAATTGCACCCAAATGCGGATATGTTTAAGATGAGAAACACAGTTCTTTAGATATACGCTTCATTTATGAACGAACATCTAAATTACAACAAAGTAGACAAATTACCTTTGCATTTATAACTAAAACTCTCTGTCAATCAACAGTCGTTAAAAGTTATGTACAGGTTGAGTAAGCACGCTATTCTGGGCAAAATATGAGCATTCCTGCTGGTGAACATAGGGGAATAAATCATAAGGTGATACAGTGGGGCTAATCAAATTACGTCTGGTACTTTATAGACGTCGTACTAAAGGGACACAAAATCTGCAATTTAATTATGTTGAATTCACTACTCCATCCCATAGTTCCATCGGTTTAAAATTTATTTATTGGGCGTCAGGGCTCCTCTTTCTAAGATTTGGTTTCCTAGATACTAGTATTTTAGAGTGTTGTTAGTTTTTCGAATATTGTAATGACATTCTTATCTTCATTCTATAAACGTTGTCCATCATAGGAAAACAGCGTATCTGACATGCACGTGTAAAATAACTGTGTGCCCGGCAATAATGATCTGTAGGAACCCCAATGTGAAGAATAATCAGAACACATTCCATAGTTGCACGTTAACTGTTATCAAGAAATTTGGAAACGAAAATTATGGACTACTATGGACTATTACACTGGTGGTCATGTACTATGAAAAAATACTTTTTCAACATACGCACTGTGACGTTGCCTTTCCGCGATTGGGTTAGTCAGGGGAACAACGAAATGGTTAGAAGCCACGTGCATAGGTCAGACACTGTGGATTTCGCGGGTCTCCTTCGCAAGGGTACGGGAACCCAGCTTTGCTGTGTGTATAAAGTCACACGTGGACGTTAAACGATTTATTTAAGAACAAAGGACCCTTACACGCGTCATAAATCGCACCAGTTTGACAGACGATCTAAGCTATTGCCCGCTAAGTTGAATAGAACAAGTTCGAATCGGCTTCCAGTTGGAATTGAGAGGGAGAGAGTGTGGTCACCATTTTTAACCGAATTTAATTTAGTATTTTCGAGATAAGAACTTAGTAATTGCCCAAACCTCGTGTTGAAAAGTTATAAAAGCAATACTTCGGGAACGCCACTCGTAATTTGGCGGGGAACTTAGAAAATGTTATGAAAGAAAAAGTTTACTAAATGTTAGAGAGTATTTTATTCGATGGTTGCAGAATATTACGGTATTGTAATTTGAATTATGTACAATATGTATACGTCAATACCAGAATCATTAGTACGAAGAACTATCTTTGTAGTGTTCTATATACATGCGCATTTGAGAAATGATATATGATTATGTAAAGAATTATATTGAGTGCTAGCTCGTGGTCAGAATTAATAATATAATTCGATATTTGATTTCTTTGCAGTAAATTGGAGCAACGTTTCATGTGATATTCTAGATTTTGCAATTGTTGAATTGCATTGTAACTTTGGAAAATGGTCGCAGTGTGCAAAATGAGTTAATATGACTGTACGGATACATCAGAGCATGGATATTTGGATATTTGTGAATACTGTAGGAGTATAATATACATAGATGCGTCTGATTGTTGTGTTATTGTTTGTTCAGTATAATGAGATTAATAACATATATACTGATATGACACAATTCATTGATGTTTGTATGAAAAGTAGTTGAAACCGTGCTTATTTTGCGACGTTCTTTACCATACAAAAATGTATTTGTATTTCGATGTACACGAATGTGTGACCGCAAAATGTAATATCCTTTATCTGATGATTGATTATTGGTTATTATGAGACGAGATGGCTAACGAAATATCATAACGTCCTTGTGTTTTCGCAGGACAGACTTCCGGTATAGTTAGTCCAAAGTCACAGGAGGGAAACGGAATAAAGTTTAGTGGAGAAGGAAAGGAGTCGGGGGATAAATAGGGGGAGTAGCAGTCAAGGAGGAGAAGGAGTTAGCAGGGAAGTTGGACGGAGGAAAGGAATTGGCGAGATAGGAGAGATATATATGTGTAGGAAACGAGGACCAGTGAAAAAGCTATTATCACACTAAACATCAAACGATGCAATAGACTATCACATGGTCAAGAGAAAGAAAAGTGATTGGACAATAATTATCATTTGACTATTGAATTTTATTTAAATTGTTATTCATTTTGAACCTCACCTTTCGTGTACTTTATAATTTAACTGTCGACATAGCTGATTGGAATTTCGGAGCTTTACCTGTCTCTATAACTAATTTGACGTCTTACAAAATTGAGCCTTGGTGGGACTTTTATAATAATTTAAACAAATAACTGAGAGCACCCTACTCCAAACATAATAACACACTTGCCACAGTGGCCGCCACACACACCTTTCATTGTGACATCACCGTGCGTGACATTCAGTCCGGTTTGTACTGCATCAAACCGTTATCTTGACCTCGTCCAAAAATAGCTACGTTCTTCAATATTAAGTTTTACCGTATGTATTTGTCGGTGCTTGTACCGGTAGATACTGACCTTTCAAAGGAAATTAGACATACGAGGATAAGCGATTTTTAAATGTAATCAAATTATAAAAGCGACACCTGTTACTGAAATAGTCGGTACTGAACGCAAACATGACCGGTATAACTTCTAAGGTAATCTTCTTGTAATGCGAATTGGCTTAACTTTAAAACAGAACTGTCATTTAAATGTTCAGGGGCAATCTGTTTTTACGGAGA